>JANRFK010004440.1:44294010-44304427 GCA_030068395.1 Apalone spinifera | reverse complement strand
CATCTCTGTGCTTCTGGAAAGGGTGGGGCAGTGAGCCTGGAGTGTGGGGCACCCACAACTCGCGAGAAGTTGCTAATGAGCGCTTCATTTGCATTGCCTCTTCTGCAAAAAAGAGGCCGTGTAGACATAGCGTGGGAGTGACTCTGGATCAGGCCCTCTGGTTTACACTGCAAAGTTTTGCCAGCGTAGCTCTATTGGCTAAGGGTACCCTGCCTCCCAACCAGCACAGATTCACTCCACTGCAGAAAGAATGACTTTGCTCATGTTGCTTGAGGAAAAGACATAGCAACTTCATATGTTAGCATAGACAGGGTAGCCACTAGGGACTCTGAGACACATCTACGCCCCATGCGTGGGGGAGTTCTGCGCTACTGCAGGACGCAAAGTTCTGCAGAATTTCTGGCTGCCCCTGGGATCTGCTAGATTAGGCAGAGCCCAGCTCGCTGTGCGTGGAGTGTCCAGCCTAGCGGGGTTGGAGGCTCATCTCTTATTCATCTTCATTCCCCCAGGATGGGGGAGGGTCTGGGAGACCCAGCTCTGGCAAAGGGTGAGGAAGGGCAGGACCACACCTCTCCATGTCCTCCTCTGGCACAGTAAAGAATTTGGGGGTGCTGATGTCTGGCCTGGAGGCTGGCCCATGGCTCAGCTCTGTGGGAAGGGAATACTGGTGTCTGGGCTGGGGGGGTGCACTGTGGCTCAGTTATTGGGGGGGAAGTGGTGGGGTATCTGGCTGGGAGGGTGCCCCACAGCTGGGTTCTGGGGGGAAGGCAGTACTGGGCTCTGAAGCAGTCCCCTCCAGCAACCGCCTAACTGGAACTGGGTTGCTACAGGGTTGTTTTTTTTTTTAAACGCTCTACTCCTGGGGGAATCATTTTTGCTATTGTCTGTCCTGTTGACGTAGTTGTTGACAGGTATTTTGAAATAAATTACCAACATAATTGCAACTGGAGTGATTATACGGTGTTATTTCTGACAAAATATGCAGAATTGTGCAGAATTTTTAATGTTTCGGAGCAGAGTTCCCCCGGGCGTAAAAGACTCCGATGTCTAGACAAACCCTTGAGAATCTGAAAACACAGGCAGGAGATAAGATACTAAATCTTGGTAGGTGTGAGGTAATGAATTGGGGGAATGATCACCCAACACCGGGAGAAAAAGGAAGAAAAATACTTGGAAAATAGCGAAGTTTAAAAATGCAATAAGAGAATCAGGCCCTGGAAGATGAAGAAAAGAAACCAAGTTTAAACAAGCCAAACCCATGCAATCTACTTTCTGGTAGGCAGTGCAAGTAGTACCCAGTCCCAGGCTGAGAAAAGATATTGTGCTCCCCACACAGTATACGGTATGCAGCTCTGGGCACCTCAAAACTGATTGAAGGGCTGGCTGGAGGGACTGACATAAGTAAGGAATTTAAAGAATGCATCTAGCGAATCTCTCAGAAGGAGAGAGAGAAACACCGAGAACACATAACAGGAGAGCATTTTCATCGGCAGAAGCACAGGATGGTCACACTAATCGAGAGTGGCTTTGTCATGATCATGAGAGATGGCCATTAGCCTGGGGCCTAAGGGATTAACTATACCTAAGCCAGGTAGAGTCGGCCAATAGAAATGCAGGTAGGAATTTCAAACTGGGACAAAGGAATTTTTGTTTTTTCCCTCCTTTGTCCCCGGGCAGTTTCTCTCCAGCTACTGAGGGGGATAGACAGTATGTCTCCCTCCAAGAAAAGACTCTTCACCATCTGTAAGTAGGGTAAAATTTAGATAAATCCATTAGGTTTTATTGTTTTATGGTTTGGGGATGGGAATCTGATGTCTGTGCATTTAAAAATGGGTTTTCCTCTACTTTGTAACTAAGTTTTGGCCCATGGTGGAATCCCTCCATAAGTATATTAATTTGTGACTTTTCCATCTAGTCATTATGCTTGCAACAGGAATATTGTGGTGATAATAAAAGTTCTTTCTCTTTTGATTTTATTAACCTGGTATTGGTTAATTTTTGTGTCCTGATTTTACTTTTGGGGCTGAGATTTCCCAAGTAGTCTCTCCCTGGTTTCTTTATTATTACTGGGTGGTGGCAGAGGATTATCCATCCCCAAAATCTAGGGTTTTAAGATTTTGGGGGGAGGCTTTATACCAAAGACTGGAAAGATAAGGTTTTGTGGGCCCCCACTTCTGCATTTATTGTGCCCGAGTGGGGAAGAAGCCATGACAGGCTTGATATAGATTATCTTAAATGGGCGCCAATAAATTCTCTATACCAAACCACACCAGCCAGGACTGCGGACACTTTTTATAGTGGGGTTGCTGATGCAGGAAACCATGTATTTGGGGTGCTACCAGCACTTCAAGCTAGAGAGAGCAGCAGCACCCCTAGTTGCAGCACCTGTGACACTAGTCTATACCCAATATATCTCGTTTTCCCCAAAACAAATATTTTAGAAATGCTCGGTATTCTACTGTGTGAAAAGCAGGTCACCTTACTGCTTGCTTACAGAATGAGTTAGTTCACACGAGAGAGGTACAACTTCCAGTGTGTGCTATCGTTCTACAGACTGTTTAGCTCACAAGGATCCTGATCAAGGTTCCCTCTAATTTTTTCCATCCATGTGCAGAATAAATGTTGTGTTATGCACCTAGGCATGTGAAATGTGCACCACCAGTAGAAACACATTCAGCCAGCGGTGGGCGCTCTGCTAATCAGCTGAGTGGCATTGAAATCTCTCCTAAGTGGCCACCCAAGTGCTCAGCTTACTGGGAACCCTGATCCTGATGGCGAGCATTAGAAGTTCCTTAGGGCGCATTAGTGTAGTCCCACCGCAAACAGTCCTACATTAACGTCTACATGGGCCAGCTGGTGCGCAACTTGATAGCATGCGCTAGGCTAACTCTGTGTCTAGAGAAGCCCTTACAAGGAGCACACGCTAGAGGGAGAGAGAAAAGACATTTTTGAAACCACTTCAACTTACCTAACACAGCCAGTACTATCGCTATTGAAGATGTTCGATATCTCACACTCTACCAGGGTTACAGAGAAATGCCTCATGCTCTTGGAAAGGAGTAGGGGTAGCGCTGCCCGACTTCCCCATTGCCAGAGGGAACACATGGACTCCTCTCCTCGTGAATGTAAAGTACCATATCAAGTTCTAGGATGCCACCACCAATGCACTGGGTGAAAACTTTTACTCATGCTAATAGCACTGGGATTGTCCCAACTGCCAATGGGATTTTGACTCAGAAGTGTCTAAACCCCTTTTGAAAAGGAGATTTAGGCTCCTAGCTCAGTTAGACGTTGCAATACTGGGGGCAGCAAAACCTCAAGACCTTTACAAATCTGGGCCTATGAATCTAATTCTCCTTGATTTTAATTCTGAAAACCCACTTGCCCCACAGCGTCATCCTTTCGGCATCTGAAACCCCTTTAAAATCTGGCCCTCTGGGCCTAAACCCCACTGGGTTTTAATGGCTTCCGAGTGCCTAAGTCATATTGGAAAACGGGACTGACACTCCTAAGTGTAAGGTACTTGGAAAATTTTACATGGACTGACCAGCCGAGCAGGGCAGCTTCAGAAAGTGGTAATTCGGTGGGTATATCAGAGATTCACCTGCTTCTAGCAACAGCTTTCTGACTGAGTCAGCAACACCCTACAGTGTGGACAGATTGACACTCCCTCCTCAGTGCCAACAAAACGGGAAGAGTTACATCCCGCTACACTAAATTTACCCTGCCCCGTTAAAAATTGACCATATGAACCAAATAGTGCAGTTCACTTGCTGCGGGCCAAATTTTGATGTCTGCATTCAGGCTGGAGAGCTTATTAACTCAGACAGGCCCTACGGATGTCAGTGAAGCCATTTGTGGAGTTAGGAAACAATCATTGGGAGTGAGGGTGTCAGAATCTGGCCTTAATTATTATTTTGGAAAGGAACGAGCTGGTCTAACCTCAGTCAGAAATTATCTTCCATAGAACGTATTCACGAGTCTACCTTTATCATGTACAAACTCAGACACACAGCTGCTATTAATTACACAGCTCAACCTGTAGGGGGAAGGTCACATTCTGTTCGAGAGACAAAGGAAGAACTATTTCTGTAGGGAAAAAACATGCGAAGAAAATAAGTCTCGTGAAAAATGACAATGCTGCTTCCAGGGAATTACAATGAAGCTAAAACTCGGAAGAGACTAGGGCTATGAACAGTCAGGCCCAAACCACTGAAGTTATTAAGCACTTCTCTCCCACTGTAAACCAATGGGAATTAGGAGCCTAAGCACCTTTGAGAATCTGGGCCTTGGAACTTTCCTTCAGAGAGCATTGATAATTAAATGCTTACTGTGCTCTGCTGTACCAGTACACTGGACGTTATTTCATCTTAATATTAACTGCTTAGTCATTTCTCAGACTAATAAAAAGGAAGAACAGTCACAACAAAGAAAGGGGAAAATGATCAGCATTGCTAAAATCAAGAGGGACTTGAGCACATTTTGGTACCTATGCTGTGACAGTTAGAAAAACACGCAGATCATCTGGAAGAAAATTTGACTAGAAATTTTGAATTTCTAATTAAACAGGCCATTAACGAAGGCTTGATATACCAGAACACTTACTTGTAAATGGGTAGCATGAAAGTGTTTTTTGGGGGGAGGCGGGTGGATTATTTTGCTCTGCTTAAAGACTTTGTCCAAAGTTGAAATTTTTACAAACGGAAATACGATAAATTCCAGGAGACCATTTTCACCATTTTGTGAAAACCATGATCAGTGCAAGATACAGGATCTGAAGACTAGGTCAATTGACACTAAACCTTTTCGTTTACAAGAATAATCCATGCTGTATTTAAATGGCATCCTAGAGGAGGAGTGGTCCTCAGGTCGGCTGAATAGTAACACATGTCTGAGGCGTGCTGTGGAGACAATGAATCCAGCAGCTCTGTGACATGGCCAGAAGGTGCCAAGGGCACAATAGAGGACAACCTGGTAGAAACCAGAAAACTTCGAAACTAGTAGAGGGTCAGGACAGAGAGACACAGCAGGTCTGGAGCTGCCTGATACATTACCAGTGTGGAGATTGTCAGTGCGGGTGTAACAAAGCACGCCTGTATTCACATCCTTCCCACAATTGCAATAATCTTTGCGTAAAGTACGCCTGATGAGGCATCATTTCAAAACTCCATACGCAGTGGCGACGATCCTTGTGCAAAGTCTGTACAAAATGCTTATCAAGGTGAACATAAGCTGGAACTATGACAACAATGAGTTTACCGGACAAGCCAAGGTGAGGGCAAGCCAGTTACACAAAGGACAAGCTGACACCTCTAGCCAGGTGTCAAAGATGACTGGCATTTACCTGTCAAGGGGCCATTCTTTGGCAAGGAAGTGAGAGGCAGGACCAGACTAATCTGCATTTTAGCAAACAACAGCATGACCAGACTCCCATGTCCCCATCCTCACAGCTGCAATTAACTTATCCATGGGCGACTCTCAGGAAAATGCATTTCAAAGGATGATTGAGGGGGCAAAAAACTATCCAAGTGTGTATGCATGAACACTCTCTCTCTCACTCAACACACACACACACACACACCCCTAAGACGACAAAGAAACCAGTGCTTTGACTTTGGGGAACTGGCGTGTTAAGTTTAGCTACCAGAAAGCATTGTGTCTATTTCCCTTGTAACCATTTCTGACTTTAATACCTTATAATTGTACTCACTAAAAATCTCTCTCCTTGTAAAAATGAGGAGTCCCGTGGCACCTTAGAGACTAACAGATTTCTCAGGGCATGAGCTTGCGTGGGTAAAACCCACTTTATCAGATGAATTAGAGTGGAGTTTACAGAGGTATGGGTCTATAGAAGGACAACAAAAAGAAAGAGGGTACTTATACATTTGTTTAAAAAAACCCAAACTGATCCAGTGTTGTGTTTAAACTGAACTGTTTGCTAATGCCAGATAAAGTACCCAGCATGCATGCCGACCTCTTACAGGGGCAACAAAACTCTAATATCTGAGCTGTCCAGGATAAGGTTGGATAGTACAGAAATAGCAGAATGTAAGTTCTGGGGAAAAATCTGGGATTGGGAGCATGGTGGGGCCACCCTGCAAGTGGTAACCAAGACTGGTACAAACCTGAATGTGACTGACAGGCTCCTGTGGTCAGAGCTGGTGGGCCAGGGGCAGAACTACACCCAGACACTGCATAGTGTTTGTGAGCAGCTTAGGTTGGGAGTTACAACAGCAAAGCACTTTGAGGCAACCAGGGTTATGAGGCAGGATTGCACCCTAGGATAAGACAAATGGTGCTGACATTATCGATATTGAACTCGGTGGACGCCCCCTGGCTGGAACAAGAGTCCAAAGTGCTGGCTCTCGGTAACCTCAGCACAATGCCGTGGAGCGATTAGATGGGCGTGCGCCTTCCTGCATGCGGGAAGGAGTACAGCGCTGGTCAACACCATTCTTGGACAATAAGGCGGTCTCCTGGAGCTATCCCTGTTCATCGTATGGGACTTTTTCCTCGTCGCCCCAGAGGAGGAGGAACAACTCTTCCTCCTCTTGGAGGAGACCGCAGAGTTTGAAGTTGAAGCAGCACCATTTGCCAGACCTTACGGTGACCCCCAACCAGAGGGCCTCACTACTGAATAGGCCTCATAGCCTGCTCCAGAAGGTGCTACATCAGCCATAAGTCTCTCTCTCCGTATTGTCGTCTTGAGTGGGTTGCAGCTGTAGCGCCGTTCCTTTCCTCACAGACAAGTGACAACCATCTCACGAGGGGATCCCTACTGGGGACGGTTCCTGGACAATGCCTGAACCCTGGCGAGGACATTACACAGGGCCGCCAACTACTCCAGCACGAGGCCTTTCAGAAACAGACTGAGAATGTGAGGTGGAAATTAGGGATGGAAAAAAATCCTTTAAAACGGTAGCCCAGTAACTGACACAATTCCTATCAGTTACATGGTTAACCATTTGTTTTACCCTGGTCTGTACAGCCCACTGCAAGTTCTGCATTAGGAGCCGGCAGGTTCCCAGCATGTGCTGAGTCCTGCCCCCAGGAAGCTGGCTGCCCCCATTGCGGGATCTGCACTAATGCAGCTGGCTCCTGGGGGGGAGAGGGGCGGAAGGGGAACAAGGGGGGCTGGATGCCAGGACCTGGCGCATGTCAGGACTGAGCCCGTCAGCTCCTAATGCAGGGGGGGCAGTTGGTTCCCTGGGTGTGGGACCGGCACCCCAAGAGTGGGGCTGGTAGAGCTCTGGGAATACAGGGGGGGACAGCTGGCTCACCAGAAGTGGGGCCAGCTGCCGGGAGTTGAATGGCAAGTTAAATGGCAGAGCCCGCAGCGGGGGCAGCCGATTCCCCAGGCAGGCAGAGTTTAACTGGTAACAGAAACTGGTTAACCGGTGAAGCTCTAACTTCCCTAGTGGGAACACCACCCAGAACTCCAATTTTAGCAGTAGGTGGTGAAAAATAACCGAGTGGAGTTTGCCTAGCCGGGGTATGGGCAAGGGTCAGAGAACACAAGCAGTGCTCCTCCAGATACGGCCAGGCAAAGCGTTAATCTTTGGAGCGCTTGATGTGCACATACCTACACACAGCTGCACCCATTCGCATTAAAATGAGTTGACACCGGTGAGCCGTATTTCTGAGCCTTTCCGTCGTAAGTCTAAACAAAGTCGCTTTTCCCAACATAGTGAAAGCATTATTTTCTATTGTGGTTGTGTTACTTGATTCTGAAAACCCCAATGGTTATACTGACTACATTTTCTAGCTTACCTTAGCTGCATCATAGTTCAATACTATTTTTACTTTTAATATTTTATATAATGAGTCGGTGCTCAGGATATTTAATAAAATCCTATAAAATGGAATTAACCTTGAACCCTTTTCTTCAGTTAAGCAATCAAAACAAAAAGCTCTAAGGAAAGTAGTATGGCTAATCAGCTAAGTGGCTGCTTTACTTATGCTGGCTTTCGACCTTCTTTTTCTTTCAGCCAAACGAGCTTTGAAATCTTTCCCCAATGTTATTTTTATTGACAATCAATGAGCATCTTCCAAAGGTTGGCGGGACAAGCTACAGTTTCACAATATGGTTTACTCCAGTCCTTTGTTCTGAGAAATCAAATCCAAATCCCAGCTCTGGGGATTTTGATATTCCCAAATTGGAAGGACTGAAGATGTCTGTGTGTAGGAACTTGGATACCATGTGAACTTTTACCCTTAAACCCGCATCCTAATATTACTCTAAGCTGCTAGGGGACAGAATAGCTCTTGGTTTCAATGACCTCCGTTTGTGTCGACCCAGGCAGTAGCACCTTGGTGCCGCATGCTGGGGGGTCAGAAAGTGGACACGTGGTTGCAATGACATAGTGCACATCCCAGTTACATCTCCACCCGCATTGAGTCTGGGATGGAATTTAAAGCAGCTTTCACCTATTTTATCTCTCTCTTCCCCCCCCCGAGGGAAGTCAATAGTGTAGACTCCATTTGAAAACTCCCCTTGTAGGCGCCTCACCTCGGAATGAACTATGGCGTGGGGGAGGGGAGGACATTAAAGCAAAGCTCCGAATTTTTCCTGGCTCAGTGTAGTGATTTGCACCATCTTTTATAGGAACAGAATTGAAAATCTTCTGTATTCATGCCCGAATAGGCCTAACGGGTGAAAATAAACCTCTCTCCTTGTCAGTCTTCTCCTTTTGAGAAGGGTCCTCGTGACTTCTAAGGAACCAGAACGGCAAACATCTGTGAAGCTCTTAAATGAAACTGTGCAGCTTGAATAGGAATCCAATTATTTTGTGCAATTAAGGCAGCTCATTTTAAATTAATATTGAAGTAAATGGTCGAAAGGGGGAAGGCAAGCCTCAGTTTTTAATTTTCTGCTGATTTGGTTTTATCCAAAGTGTCTGCTTAGGGCTTCGCTTGGAGAGCAAATAGAAATTTAAGGTTTTATTTAAATACACAACCGCATCATTCCGACTGGCTTTGGCAAGGAAACAGCGAGGAATCCTTAGGTTGCGCCCTGCACACCAAAGTGCTGATGACAGGATATATTAAAAGCCTTTGGGTTTTGTGAGCGAGCATGCTAGCAAAAGGCGTTGAGGTCACTCCTGGCCCTTTTTCTCTGCCCTTGTCATCTTACTGTTAGAACCAGGGAGGACAGCTGGGTCTCCAAAGCACCGAGCTAAGCAGGATTGCTTGTGTAACCCATGCACCTAACAGGGAGCTCTCTCTTTAGGAGACCCCTGTGGGGAGGTAGGAGGGAGTTGAGTGTTACTGTTGCCGGGCAGATTCCGCACACCACCCAGAAGTTTTTGAAGTTGGGTCCCGTAGTTTGAGGTCAGACTTCATGAGCAAGCAGGCAGGGCAGATACTTTTCTAAGGCCCGTGTGAGCTAGAAGAAGCTGAGCCAGAAGCAGAGAGCAGGCTGCTATTCCTCATTCCTCCGAACTTTGCGGCAGGTAGCGATGTTGTTAACTCTCTACCAGGGATCATGGGCAATACTAATTATAGTAAGGAGAGTAACTTCTGTGTTAACTATCTGCTTTAAATGCAGTTTTGATTTTAGCCAAACTGTTCTAGGTCACTTTCTCAGTCAGTGGGATACTTCAGCTCCTCTGTAAATGTAGCAATGGGGAAAGAGTCACTTTTAGTTTGTTATTCTCAGGTTTTTGTATTTTCTGGTAACAGGGTTTTTTTAAGCCTGTTCACTTGTGAGCTAATTGACTAGTTAATCAGTGAGCTGGCTGCCTCACAGTGACCCACAGCGGAGGAAGAGTCTGCCTGGACTCCAACTGAGGATCCCTACAAGCAAGTTGAGAGATGATTCAGACTCAGCATAGCTGATGATCAGAGGCACAACCTGAGACTTTGGTGAACTAAATGTAAGTTCTTGGGACCTCTCATTCTTTTCTTACTGTGTGTGTGTGGACTGGACTGTTCACATTTTACTTTTAGTTTTCCCTTTACTTATAACTGTGGACATTATCTGTGGGTTATAAAACAGCTGGGTTCTGTGGTAAGAATTAGATTATTTGTTTCGTCATAAGATTTTATGAAGTTATTTCATTACATTCACTTCTTTAGTTTCTTTTAGAACCTGAATGTAGGGAGGCTGACACGGGGCAATGCTTGCTGAAATTCCTTACCGACTGAACTCTGGGTCTCCAGTACTTCTAGTCTATGTCTACACTGGCGGCTTCTTGCGCAAGAACATCTTGCACAAGGGTTCTTGTGCAAGAAAATGTTCACACTGCCACGTGCGAGCTGTGCTTTTGCGCAAGAGCATCCATGGCAGTGGGGACGCTCTCTTGCGCAAGAAAGCTCTGATGGCCATTTTAGCCATAGGGCTTTCTTCTGCAAGAGCTCCTGCGCAAGAGGGCTTACACCTGTTAAAAAAGAGAGTAGCTCTTGCGCAAGAAGCCCT
>JANRFK010004440.1:44264247-44286871 GCA_030068395.1 Apalone spinifera | reverse complement strand
CCCCAGATCCCTAAATGGCCCCCTCAAGGATTGAACTCACAACCCTAGGTTTAGGGGGCCAATACTCAAACCACTGAGCTATCCTTCCCAGCAGATCCTTATCCTGAAAATCTTTCATCACAGGTATGGTTTTTATTTAGTCATGCTGGTGAAATCCTCTCTACATTGAAGTCAGTGGGAATTCTGCCAGAGGGGCCTGGATTTCATGCGCTTCCTAAGGGCTATGTATGAAAGAGTTTGCAGGATTTTGTTCTAAACCTCTATGACCGTGGCTTTTTGTTCAGATAAGAAGCTTGCTGTAAGCTGTCAAGTACAAACAGATACAGCTTCACCTTCCAAACCCCTTTTAAATTCTTACATCATTAAGAAGGTTTTAACATCTGAACTGATATCATATTTTGGCAACCCAAATTAACTTAAAAAGTCACAAGAAAATGCCTATTTTTGTTGTTACTTCCTTAAAGTCTTGGAGACGCGGTCTGGAAATGTCTGTTCGGTGTATTATTTGTGTACACCTGGGCAGTGCAATCCCACACTTTCAGTTTTAGTTTGAGCAACGATTTTCAGTTTTGTTTTCTTGAGCCTGTGAAACTATCATTGTGTCACCTAAAGAAAATGGCGTGCTTGGAATTCATCTTGAAAATAATAGAAATATGAGATGGAATTGACTTTTTTAGGTCACCTAGTTCATCTCCCTTATGCCTCCACTGGGATTTGTGGTGCTCCAGAAAAAAGAGAATCTGAAGATTTAAGAATCAGAAGAAAAGCAGACCTCCTGACGTAACTCGGCGTCTCTAAAAAGGGTGCATTTGACCTTTGCAGAGTAAAGCTGCTCGGTCTGTGTTTCATGTAAAAGTGCCAAATCACTTGAGCGAATCAAGGGAAAACGATCTCTCCTCCAAATGGATATTGCTTCAAAAGGACTAATATCCAAAACTAGCAAGGGGGAAAAAAAACCATCGCAAAATAATTTTCCCCGTCAACATTAGCACAGACGATACCTCATTAACAGGGAATAACTGCCAGTCAGTTGCTACAGCACTCGACAAAGCAGGGATTATAAGAGGTCTAGGATAGCCTCTCACCAAACTAAGGAAGTGAATGAAGGGCTAAAGAAGATTCACTGGGTTTTCTAACAGGCAAATACGAGGCAAACCGTCACTTGCAAGGAAACAATGCAGGAAGTATGGCACATACACACACTCCTAAGGGCCAGAGGGATGGAAGCAACTCAGATGGTGGAAACTGGAGACAAGATAATGGAAAACACAGGCTGGGGAAGCACCCGGGGAAGTCAGATTGAAGTAGGAGCAAAGCAGGCAAAAAAGCTTGATGATTGTCATATTGATCACTAGGCTAACGGCAAATGGGCTTTCGCCGAGGGACTTTTTTCTTTTTTAATCTCGGTCTACAAATAGCATGCAGCGAAGAGGAGAAAAACAAACAGTCAGAGCTTTTGGAATGCCGTGAACACGCTGGAAACAATGGTAGTCCTGGGTAATATGAGTACATACATAGGTGGATTCAGCTCAGGCAATATCAGCTGCTTCATATCACGACTATAGTACATACAGTTCCAAAGGGAAAGCACTTCTGGATAACGGACACATGGAGAGAAACCATGTGCTACCTGTAAACTCTGATATGAGCAAGCCCATGAATGCGGTCAGCGCTCACAGACACTCATGCAGGGTGCATCCCTATTTCTCTCTCTAGAGATGCTGCTCTAGCTCCAAGGTTTTTATTAAAAAATGGAGCCTAAAGTTTGACTCCCAAATCTGTATCGGAGCCCCGCAAGCTTTCAGCACACATTGAAGTCCCACGGGACTTGAGCATTGCTGAGCACGATCCACCTGCTGCTCGTCTGGTGCGGGGCGAAGCTCTGTACGTTTCTCATCTGGAGAAAGGAAGGACACTTTCCCTAGGCAGCCCCTTCTGGTTTTGCTAGATTTGTACATTTATGAATTTAAATTCTCCACATTTGCTCCAAACAGTGCAGCAATGGAACAGAAAGGAACACGCAGGAGAGTGAGGAGAAAAACAAACAAACAAACAAACTTACGTTGGTTTCGAGGCTTCTGCCTGGTCAGTCTGCAGTTTCTCTCCACCTTCGACTTCCATAGTGCAATAGACGATGCGGTTTGGGGCTAAGGATTTTAGACCCTGCACTTCCATTATGACGACCTACGGCGTGAAGAGAGGAAGTGTGAGGAAAACGCTGAGCAAGGCAACCGCAAATTAGTGCTTCCAGATGAAGCTCTTGCATCCCAGAGACTGCCCAAACATGTGTGTTACGGGCCTGCTCTTGCAAGGTACTTAGTGCACTCAGATTCAAAACACAGACCAATAAAAAGCCTTGCTAAGGGCCGAGAGCCAAGCAAAGGAGCCACTCACAAACGTTAACCATACCACTATCAACCCCACTGCTTGGACTCACCTTTGCCTTTCCCGTGCTTGCAGAACGTGGCTTTGTCTCTTTCCAGTGGCTAGGCCACATAAAATCTTAACAGTCTGCTACTTTGGCTAAGCAAATGGGACTGATCTCAGCTCGGCAAGGAGATGCTTATGTTTTTTTAGGCCTAGAGATCTTGGTTCAGTCCCTGTAGCTGACCCATCTATCAGTGTCGTTACACAGGTAAGTCTGACTTATCAAAACTTTTTAGAAGGAATTTCCTTTTTCTTCTTTGAATATTGATGAATCATCACGTTAGTGTGGGGTCTTGATTAAGAAATCACGTGGATGTTTGTTGTTCTTATAATTGCTAATGCAGAGTATAAAGGACACTCTCAAATTCCCTTCTCCACGTTCCCTGATGCATTGTCATTCTCCTGCAGATTCTCTCATGCGTACAGAGATCGCTGCAGAGTCTCTGATGAATCAATGGTTCTTGGCCCAGGTTCTGCTGCAGCAAATGCTGTGTGCATAGGACTGGATTGCTCACCTACTAGAACTTCAAAGCTCTCCTTACAATTCCTCCTGAATCCGTTTCGGGAAGGGGCTGGGAAACGCGTTCAACAACATTGTCATGAACAGCTCATTCACAAAAGGCCCACATTTTCTGGCAAGTAGCTCTAAGTGCTTTGCGAAATGTCATGGTTTCTTGGCCGCTTACGCATACTAGTTATGCTCTGTTTGATGTCTACATCAAAGACATTAGCCCTAGGTTCACACAGAGCCAGATTTCAATAAGGCTGAATTGAATCTTGGGCATATCATGAAGCCAATATTACCTTTAATATTTTACAAACGGAGTTCAGCGATATAGTAAAACAGTGGCGGGCAATCTGCAGCCCATCAGGGTTCTCTGTGTGGCCATGAGACTTTTTGTTTACTGTTGCCCGTTTGCAAAGTTGCCAGATTCTGATGGTTTTGCTCTTAGTTTTTTTTTTCCTACTGGTATTAACTACAGTGACACACAAAGCCAGGCACATGAAGTGAGATGCGGGCTGATTGCACAGAACACTGACTGTGAGAGCTGTATGCTCCCTCTGCATCCAATCAAAGCGCTGCTACGGTTCTGTCAGCACACCTTGCAAATTCTAGGTACGCAGTGAGCAAAACTCCTGGGAGACTGTCTTGGTTACAACATTCTTATGGCCCACTCAGGTGAAGGAGGAGCCCATCACTGTTGTAAATAGTGGCGTGAGATGCACACTGTTAAATTGGGGGAATGGTGTAAATTGATGCAACTTACGCAGCACAGGATGTGTATCTAGACTACAGGGTTTTGGCGACAAAAGCGGACTTTGTCGACAAAACTATACCTGCGTCTACACTACCGCCGAATTCTGTCGACATAACATCGACAGAACTTGGCAGTTTTGTCGACAACCGTAAACCTCATTCTACGAGGAATAACGCCTTTTGTCGACAGAGTTCTGTCGACAGACGGCGTTATTGCATCTACGCCGTCCTTTGCGTCTACACTGTCATGTCAACAAAGCAGCTTGCTTTGTCGACAGAACTGGATGTAGTCTAGATGCTCTTTTTCGACAGAAGCTTTGTCAACGGTATTTGTTGACAAAGCCTCTGTCGACAAAAGCTTGTAATCTAGATGTACCCAGGGATATTTAGCAGGAAAAAAAAAAGAACGTAGGAAAAGGTAAATATAAATTCTATTTATTTCATCTTACACCTTTTTCACCTCTTGCTGATGTTTGAATTTTCTGACCTTCCAAACAGTTGGAATGTAACGCACATGCACTTACCCGTGTGTGATTACATGACTGCTTACAACATCTCTGTGTGTTTTCCGTAGTGGATGTGAAAAGTTAAAGGCTCCTGGAACAAAGATATTTCCTACACTAAGTATACTATGCTCTGTGCAGCACCGAGCCGTGTCAGTGTCTAGAAAAAGGTGAATAAGCTACCACCAAAATGCCTGCACATTCTTTAAACCAATAATTGGCAGGGCACATTCAAAACTCCCAATGTTCCCTGAAATTCTTAATAGTTTTCCAGCGAGGAAGCAAGGCTCTCTGAGGAGAAAAGTAGGCAGTGCTGTTTTTGTCATGGTGGCTCCCGGATATTAGAGACACAAGGTGGGTGAGGTAAATATTTTTTTATAGGCCCAGGTTCTGTTGGTGAGAGAGAGACAAGCTTTCAAGCTTGCCCAGAGCTCTTCAGGTCTTGCTGTGGAAGGTCTAGGGATGTTAGATAGCGGGTAATAGAGCACGCTACTAACTGCATGAATTCTTAGCAGACAGTCGACTATTCTATAGTCCCCAGGGGTGGGGCCAGCAGCCAGTGCACTCCTGACCCTGCTCCCAGGGAGTCCCCTGCTACTCTGTGCTGCTGCCTCTGTATCAGAGGCAGCAATGGGGGTACCAGATGGGAGCCAGTCCCTCAGGGAAGCCAATTTAAAAAACCTGCTCCCCTTGTGGGCCTGTCGCCCTGCACTAATGCCTCTGATACACAGGAAGCACGGGGCGGCAGCAATCCCTCTCCATGGTGTGGGGGTCCGAGCTCCCTATGGACAGAGGTTGCTTGGGGGAGCGGGGAAGGCTGCTGCCAAACAGCCTCCGTCCACTGCGGCCTGAGCTGAAGGTGGACAGAGGCTGCTCTGGCACCAGCCCTTGTCTGTGAGGGTCCGAGCTCCTCGTGGGCAGAGGCTGCTCCAGCCTTTGACAGCAGGGAGCTCGGACCCCCCGCGGACAGGGGCTGCCGCCGCAAAGCATCCTCTGCCTGTGGCGGGCTCAGGCTTGCCATGGACAGAGGCTGCTCTGCATCCCACGGAGCAGCCTCTGTCCATGGCAAGCCTGGGCCCAATGAGGGCAGGGGCTGTGGCATCCTCCTCTGCCGCACCCCCGCACTTCCCCTTGCTGCCTCTGATAGAGGCAGCAGGGGGTGGGGAGAATGTGAGTAGTTGACTAGATTAACCAATAAGCTTAGTCTTATCGGTTAATCATCTAGTCAACTACTCATTGACATCCCAGGTAAGGCCAAAGCTTGTTTCTCTCACATACAGAAACTGATCCAATAAAATATATTACCTCAGCTACCTTGGGTCTCTGAGGGATCAAGTGACATCTCTAGTTGTCATTAATGAAAGGCAGTCACCTAAAGCACAAAGTTTTAGTATTTTAGGAGCCACTAAAATAAAGTCTCTAAGAAATTACACTGACCAATATTTCTATCTTAGAAGTTCTATTTGGATTACCCCCCTCCACGCACATAACCCTATTATTGCAAAAAGTGAAGTGAACGAAACTTTGCAATTCCTTGAAAACAACATTTTTAGGTAGTAAGGAGAAACGAGGCAGCCAGATTAGTCCCTGGATTAATTCCACCTGATTTCCATGGAGTGACCCTGAGGGTGAATTTAGCTCATGGCTTCTACACTTGGTAGAAACATTACAACGTTGTGGTTAATTACCCTGCCGTCAGATACAAAACTACCTTGATTTTCACACACTCTTCATAGGTCGTTCTAACTAGAGTGGGAGAAATCGAAAAGGGCACATTCTGAACCTTGGTAAAAGCTTTTTATAATTGTTTCCTAAAAGGAAAGAAAGCCTCTCTTGGGGATTAGGGAATCCTTTTACTGACATCTTCCCCTCAAGCTGTTATTTTAATATCTACTCTCCTAGCTCAAACTGGCTAGGCATTGATTGGTGTGATTCTTAATCCCTCTAATTCAGAACATTACATGTTCAAATGGAGACAGCTGGTAGCTTTTACCTCCAAGGAGAAAGAAAGCACCACATCTGACTTTGAAAGCTGGTTTTCGTTTTCCTCTCCCATGTCAATGATGGAGGTGTTGTGGCTGCGTTTTAGCTTCTGTAACTTGAACTCGGAGCCTCCTTTGGACACCGGCATGCTTTCCAAGTTTGCCATCAGCAGGTTGACAGAGGACTTCAGCTCCTCAATGAACATGTTTTCCATTTCTTTGGATACAAATTTTGGAAATTTGCGCTCCTTGGATGAAAACAAGAAAAAACTCATTAATAGTCAACGGCCACTCAGTAGTCCCTTAAGTGCTTTGCCCATGGAGAACGACCACCAGGCCTAACAGCTGTCTTTCAAGCCCTTGGATGGATAAATTACTTAGCGCAAGTGGGGGCTGGAATCTGTGTGCCTGGAATCTGTGTGGTGTAGCTTCCTGTAGGCATTTCTCAGGTCTACACTCATCATCAGTGAATACAGCTTGTCTCCTATACGCATGTTTCATCAGAGTGGAGACCCTGGCCCCCAGCCTCGATGGCTCGTTGTTGCCATAGCTATGCTAAAATAAATGGAACTGCGAGTTGACACAAGCGGAGAAATGGTACCTTGGTTTTCTCCCCTCATTCAAATGACAGATTTCTCTGTTGAGGGCTGCTCAGGCTCAATTTTAAAGCCCAGCTCAGCGGCAAACAGGAGCAGAGCACAGCCCTCCCTAACCTGAGAGCATCAGGATATTTCGGGGCCGGCCCAAAGTCGACATGTCCACCAGAACCCGTGCCCATGCTGCAGACTTGGCCCATTGGCCCCATCCCGCTCCCTCTGCCCATGATCTGTCCCCACGTGTGTCCCATTCTGGTGGTGGCACCTGCCTGCGCTGCTCCTGCCGGCCGCCGCTGCCTTGCTGTGCCATGCCAGGCACTGCGAGGGGCTGGCAACTCGCTCTGCAGCCCACGCAGAGCACAGGGAGGCAATGAAAGCCAGCAGAGCAGGCTCCCTGGGCAGGAGAAGGTCATCACAGACCCCACTGGGATTGTTTTGCATGCACATCTCAAACCCGATGCTTGTAGCTGAGTGCCATGCGCTTGCAGGGCTCTGCTCTGCATGGGCTTCTTCTCGCACATGCACTTCACCTTCACTTGGTTTTCTACAGTGCTCCAAAAAGCCCAGCCGCTCCTGTCAGTCCTGTCAGTCCTGATGCAGGCCCAGCAGAGCAGAGCTCTGTACTTCGGAAGGGATGTGCAAACTCCGTGTGCGATCTCTGCATCCCATGGGGGATACACCCATTCCATCCCCCGCCCTGCCTCTGCTAGGAGCAGGCAGGGCCTGCTGTTAAGTCATTAACACCACGAGGAATAAACACTGTGGCAGGAAATGGCGGAAGCAGCGAATGATTCGGCTGACAGCCCCCTCAGCACCTTCCCAGCAATTTCTGGGCAACAATCCGGCCAGGCGGATGATTCAAAGGGCAATCGCTCTTTCAGGCCCAGATGTTCAGGCCTTGGCACCCGCCGTTGAGGCCTGATGGTCGAAAGAGAGCTCAGCTTCCCGCTAGGCACATACAGGGGTGACTAGATTGTCTCAAGAGTTCACAATGGGAGTGGCTGGGTTCTGGGGACCTGTGGTAAAACTTTTAACTGTAATGGGAAGAGGCACCACAACCATTGTGAGGGGTGGCGGGGGGGGGGGAGGGGAAAGGAAGAGCTAAGGTGGGCTAGACAGAAAATTGGGGAGGCTGTTTCCCCCACTTGCCATGAGGCCCCACCCACTGCTGTTCCTAAATTCTGGCCCCATCTCCTCCTCTTCCATCCTCCCGCAACATCTTAGGGAGCAAGGGCCCAGGTGGGTCAGCCCAGGAAGCTATGGGAGACCTTGACCTTCCACCTGCCCTGGGCAGCACAACTCAGCAGGTGGGGACATGGGCTGGGGGCAGTTCTCAAGCACCCCTGACTCCTGTCCAGGCTTGTTCCTGTGCTGCTGCCAGGGGTGGCACTGCTGCCTTCAGAGCTGGGTGCCTGGCCAGCAGCAGATGCATTCTCTGCTCTCCTGTCAGAACTGGGTGCCTGGCCAGCAGCAACCGCTCTTCTGTCAGAAAGGAGCAGGTGGCAACTGCTCAGGTGGGGAGTGGGGAGGAGGGCTAAGGCACATTTTGGGGTGACTATAGCCCCCACAAACCCACTGGTGACACCCCTGGGGCCAACTGCTCACTGCTGAAAAAGCCATCGCCAAGTAGCCTTTTACTCCCAATGTCTATGTTTTATTATTTTACTCCCCACAGACCCACGTCTGTGACTATCTATCCCCCTTCGAAGAAACAGCCTCTAATCCCAGGACTGCCCTAAGCCATCGGATGCATCTGTCCAGGCCCCTAACTCATCTCTGCTTTTGACTGTTTGATAAGGGGCCCCAGTAACTTTGCGAGCGTGAAGAGGCTCACCCTCTCACAGGTGCCCCTTTGTGACGCAGGGCACGTCCACAAACTCCTCCATCCCAACTGGTTCTGGGAGTGGAGGTATCTCAGATGGCTTTTCAGGTCGGTCACCTGGGACCAGGCTTCTTACCCCCTTTTTATAGCTACTGGGAGGTTGTGGGGGGATCCAGGCACACCCACTCCTCTGGGTCCCAGCCAAAGGGACTCTGTAAGTAGCAGTTGCCCACTAACTGTCCACTGCTACCTCACTCGCTGGGCCACTTCCCCAAGAAGCTGCTCGGTCCAGCCCTCTTTCTCAGGGCTGTGAGGTCAATTTCTCACGGCACCCTGTCCAGGGTTCTGCAATTTAATGTAGTCTGTCACCGCCGGTTTTCAGCCAGGTCTGAAGTCCAACTCACACGTGGAGCTGTCCGAGGTGCTGCTGTCTTCCCAGATAATCCCTGAGTCTGACTGGGTTGAGTTCCAGCAAGGAACTGCTAGGCCCTGGCCCAGCAGCTTCTTTTATATCAGCATGCTGAGCCCTGATTGGCTGCAGCAGAAGCAGCTACTCTAGTGTGCCTGGAGGACCTCTCTTCTGCTCTTCTGCCTGGGGTGGGGTGCAGCAAGGCCTCCAGCAGAGGTCTTCAGGCCTAGTCTACCCCATCACAGTGAGGCATAAGCCACCTGACTGGAGTTCAATACAAGAGAAAGCTCTAAAAACAGAACTTTGGAGACAACTTAAGAAATATCTTCTCGCTCAAGAGCTGACAGTTCATAATGACACCATAAAAAGAAGTTCATAAAATGCACTCTGCAAAAGAAAGCAACACCATGTTTCTGCCAAGAAACCGTCTCAGGGCTACAGAAGAAATACAAACAGCAACTCAGACTGGCCAAGTGTATTAGCGAGTACTCAATGGTTTACTCATTACAAACACATTTCAAAGCAGCCTTTGTGCCAATCAATTAAAATGTAGCCTTCAATTTCAAGACTCAGTCTTCAGAAAACTAGCCTTTCAAGTAAATTATTCTTGGCATAAGACAAACTATCTAATCGAGTTGTTTGATGGCCCATGCATTACATAAGGCAGAAATCACTCATAACCCCCCCCACCATTTTTTAAAATGTTGGGAGATATTGTTGAAAGCACTGATGCTCAAACATTAATGCTTCGTCACCACACTATTAATCTTTCCCAATGTACCAGCTTTTGCACTGCTTCCAGACATCACATATCAAATGCAGGAACTATCAGAAACAAAATCTTACTGTTTGTCACCAGTAGCTTCACCATCAAAGCCCACACCCCGTCTTGGAAGGGGGTGGACACATCTGGAATACTGTGTCCAATTCTGGGGGCCCCATTACAGAAAGGATGTGGACGCATTGGAAGACATCCAGCGGAGGGCAACAAAAATGATGAGGGGGATGGAGCACTTGACTTATGAGGAGAGGCTGAGGGATTTGGGCTTATTTAGTCCACGGAAGAGTGAGGGGGGATTTGATAGCAGCCTTCAGCTACCTGAAGGGGGTTCCAAAGAGGATGGAGAGAGGCTGTTCTCAGTGGTGGCAGATGACAGAACAAGGAGCAATGGTCTCAAGTTGCAGTGGGGGAGATCTAGGTTGGATATTAGGAAAAACCATTTCCCTAGGAGGGTGGGGAAGCACTGGGATGGGTTCCCTAGGGAGGGGGTGGAATCTCCATCCCTAGAGGTTTTGAAGTCCCGGTTTGACAAAGCCCTGGCTGGGATGATGGAGTGGGTTTTGGTCCTGCTTTGGGCAGGGGGATGAACTCGATGACTCCTGAGGTCTCTTCCAGACCTAGGATTCTCAAACATTTCCAATCTGTGACACAGATTGGAAATTGGGGATGGGGGTGGGGAGAGGTGATGCAGCTCTGAGGAGGAACAAATTGGATGGATATCCATGGGTAGTGGGCAGGCAAGTGGGACGAGCAGGACAGATGTGGAGGGAGGAGAGTTGAGGCACTCCGGAAGTGAGGTGAGCTGGTTTTTCTGTGTGGAAGGTTGTCAGGTTCTAGGATGTTCTATGGAGAAGTTGGGCTGTTCTGCTGACTCACCCTGACAGGAGGCCCAGGTGAGTCTCACTAGGTCCAAGTCAAAGAAAAAACAGGAGATTCTAAGGCTCGGGGAGGGGGGACAAGCAGACTAACACCACCCTAGATACAAACGTTTGGGCCTTGAAAGGCTAAAAAGGCCCTGTGGGATGGAGCCTGTGCTTCGCACGCGGACAGCGCGTGAGTGCAGTGCTGGGTACGGGTGGGGCTTGTGCCCTTCCATGAGATGCCTGTGGAGCCGGGGGAGGCTGAGCCCCATGACGCAGGTGGGGGTGAGGAGGCAGAGGCAGCTGGTGAGGACCCAGCAGATGCGATGCCTGGGTGGAAGTCAGTGAGCTGAGGCAGGGATGGATAGCGCTGGGATTGAGGCAGACACGACGGAGCGGGCACCATGTCGAAAGGCTGGCCTGGCACAAGGGGACTGGCTGGAAGAGGGACAAAACTGGCCACCAAATCCTCAGCTACTGACTCCATTATAGTTCTATCACCCAAAGGCCTCAATCAGGCCTGGGGCGCCATCGTGCTTGGCTCAGAAAGGCATGCTCCATACCCCAGACTTCCCACCCAGGGAGGGGTAGAGGCAAGAGGGGCAGGGCGGGGACAGCTCCGTGAGGACAGACGGGGAGAGACGGGGACCGTCTGGCAGGAGGATTCCATCCCTTCCACAGAGCTCCCCTCCGCTCAAGCCCATGTACCTGGGCTGTCTGGTCCAAAGAGCATTTTGCTCCAAGCCATTAACGTTAGCCCACGTATAAGGGCAGGAAATACACCTAAGCACAATCATCATTCATTGTGTTTACTGTGCCAGCACCCATGGGACAACCGTGAGTGGGGCCTCATTGTGATAGGCCCTATACAAACACACGGACAGACTGGCCCTGCCCTAAAGAGCTCACAGCATTAACAGGCCAGGCAGACACAGAATGGGGGAGCTGGCCTAACACAGAGGCACAGTGAACAGTGGGAGGTAATTCTAGGGTTGTTTTGTGGGGGTGGGTGGGTACGATTTGGTGAGGAGGAGACCAAGAGGAAGCGGGGAAATAGGCAGGAGCAGAGCAGGAGGGCAGGTATGGGATGAATCTGTGCGGAAAGATGCAGCAGGAGAGAGTTAGGGCCAACAGCCGACGGGCACAGGGAACAGAAAGCTGTCCAAACTGTCGAAGTCTGGACATCACTAATATTGCAAGGCCCCTGCTTGGGCTATTTCTGCATTTGCTCCAACTGCCCAGAGTCTCAGGCTGGCTCTTGCCTGCAATTTTCTCAAGCCCACCTGGCTAGGGAAAGCGGGGAGAGCCAGAGAGAGGCTTTGAAAAATATACCTCACAGTGCTTCTGGCTCGGTGGAATCAGCTGGCCAGCCATAATCCTGCTGTCATTGACTATACGGGACAGAGTCCAAGCCCCAGGTGCAGTGATTTAGCCCCACTCCGCTGAAGCACGTGCTTCACCTGGGTCCGTCCTTAAGCACAGCTGATTTCAAGTGTGTGTCAATGCTTTGCTGATGTGGGGCCCAACACAGGACTCCACTCAACACCAAAAGCGGCAGTTGAGCAGTCCCGGCCATAAACAAGTGACACACGGCTCTGCTCAAGCGTTCCAGCGTTGGGTTACTGAGTGAGCCAGGGCAAAGGACTGGTTCCAGGTTCCAGAGCTGGTTGTTAAGTGGCTTTGCAAAGACAGCACGGGGGCACTCCCACCTCTGGGTCCTAACCAGCCCACCAGCCTTCATCACACCTCAAGTGGAAATAAGTGATGTGCTTTTTAGTGCACTGATTGTGCACCCAGACTCAATCACCAGGCACGACCCCGTTCTGCAATCTACGCAGCAGTAAATCTGAGACTTTTTGATTCAAGTTAAAGACCAGCAAGGAACTGAATTATAGGCTGTGATATTCGAGCGGAGAAAATAACTTTGTGCAGAAACTGTAGGCAAGGATCCAGAAAGTCATTTGGATGCCAGAAAGTGGCAGCCATGGAGCTGTGAGAACAGCAAGTACCTCAGCATGCAGATTTTGCTGTCGGATTTTGACATGCTAAATTGGGGGCTTGTGGCAATCGTGGAAAAGGGATTAAGCTACAATATCATAGAATCCTAGAGCTAGAAGAGACCTCAGGAGGTCATCAAGTCCAGCCCCCTGCCCAAGGCAGGACCAATCCCAACTAAATCAACCCAGCCAGGGCTTTGTCAACAGTGTTGTCTTCAAGTTGTCGTCATTGTCAAGTCCAAGTCAAGTCACTACAGTTCAAGTCTCAAGTTGAGTCTCGAGTCTTCATTTAAAAAATGTCAAGTCGCTTTTGTACAAGCCATCAATATCGGCATTTTCAGACAATTTTTTCACCAAGTCGATTTAACAAAATTAGCAAGTCTCAAGTCACAAACAATGAACCCGAGTCAAGTCTCAAGTCGAGTCACCTAGGCGACTTAAGCCGGACTTGAGTTCAAGTCGTGTGACTCGAGTCAACAACTCTGTTTGTCAAGCCAAGACTTAAACTCCTCTAGGGATGGAGATTCCACCACCTCCCTAGGGAACCCATGTACTGGATATATTATCCTGGCTGATATGCAGTTTTCAAATATAATTTCCCTCCATGCTCCAAAGTTGCATTTTAAAAGTGGAGCCCTGCAAAGTGAAGTTGCAGAATGTATTTGTTTTAGGAGGAGACATGGCCTCGTCTCATAGGGTGTGTCTAGACTACAGGGTTTTTTCGAAAAAAGTGACCTTTTTTTAAAAAAAAAACTTCCCCTGCATCTAGACTGCTGCTGCATCCTTTCAAAAGTAAATTGAAAGAACGTGGCAGTTTTTTCGACTGCAGAAAACCTCGTTTTACGAGGAAGAACGCCTTTTTTTGAAAGTGCTCTTTTGAAAAAAGGCGCTATATAATGCAAACTGCGCTTTTTCGAAAGAGAGCATCCAGACTGCCTGGGTGCTCTCTTTCAAAAAAGCGGCTCACTTTTTCGAAAGTACTGGTTGTAGTCTAGTCGCTCTTTTTCGAAAGTATCTTTCGAAAGTATCTTTCGAAAAAGCCTCTTTTGAAAGAGGCTTGCAGTCTAGATGTAGCCACAGACCTGGTAGCAGCTCATTTGTGTTTCAACGTTCTTGGGGGAAATGAAAATGGAATATTTATGTATGCAAACATAATTCAGTTAGTTGCAGCCTCTGCTGACTGCCAGTGAGTTACAAATGTCAATGCCTTAATTCAAAAATGTAGTAAACAGAAAGGTAAATAAATAGGCAGACCCTCTTGAATCAATCCCACATGACTGGCTAACACTCGCAAATCCTTAGATGGTGACAATGCTTTATGCAGAGTTTCTTTTAAAGAAACAAGAGCGGGCTCAATATTTTCCTTAAAGTAACAGGCACTCTGCTTTAACGCAGGGGAAGGAGAGTCAGTTTTGATTATCGAGTCTTCCACTAACTTGCCACAAAGCTTGCAGACAGCTCATCTTCTCCATCTCTAAATTAAATGCCAGCCCAAGGATGCAGTGAGGACAATTAACTGGTTAAGGTTTGTACCGTGCTCTGAAAAATGCAAAGCAATCCATAATGATGGGATGGACCCACAAGTGCTGCTAAATAATTAACAATAGACTATAAATACATGCTTTGCTCCCAATGATGACACAGGAGCAGCTTCAAGACTGCATTCCCTTGTCGAAGGCTTCAAAATTCTGGCACAATAACCACATTTATACTTCAGGGAATTACAGTTTGCCATGGAGAGACTCTTAGTATGAGCAAACCATAGGGGTCAGAATCGGTCGTTCATTTTGTGATTGGCGTGTCCACCGAATTGGTCTTGTAAAGCCAGCTCAGGATTATTTTATCATGTGGGCCTGTCCGGAAAGAGCAGAGCTTTATCTGATACGGGAGGGCTTTTACCAGTT
This sequence comes from Apalone spinifera, assembly GCA_030068395.1. Classification (NCBI taxonomy): domain Eukaryota; kingdom Metazoa; phylum Chordata; order Testudines; family Trionychidae; genus Apalone; species Apalone spinifera. The sequence continues at coordinate 44,272,332 of JANRFK010004440.1, read as the reverse complement.
ATGGAAAGAGACTGACCTCTCTGGGTTTGCAAAGAGGAGAGTGCCTGGGTGTTTCTCCTCAGGATCGAGAATTCCCGAGTGCCACTGATGGGGCTAGGGGGCTGTAAGTATGCTGATAATCTGCACTGGGGCTTTATTTTTATTCCATATGTTTGGTGGTAAAAGGCAGGATCAGTTTTTTCACAACACTGGCTGCTGGTGCAAGGGCAGCGGGGGAGGAGGGGAGAGGGGACTTCTTTTTGGCAGCGGGGTAGTCAGCCTTGCCAGACCCCCAGGAGGAAGGGGTGTGGCAGGGGCTTTTTATTGAGCTTGTTATTTTTCTCTCGTCTCCAAATGGGGGAATCTTGTACAGACCAGGGGCTGCAACACTGGGGTTACATCACAGAGGCACCGAGCAGGACGCTGACCGGCAAACAAGTTATGCTGCTCACATGTGGGGCTTGACGAAGGACTCGGGAGACTGAGCCAGGCCAACGTGAAATCCTGCGCTCAACGAAGCTCACGGCTAAGCTCCCAAAGCGATTAGCCACGGTAGGTCACCTGAAACCCGGTTACCCAACAGGGAGAGGACTTGCTGCAGCCAGCGGCGGGGTGGGGACCGTCTGCCCTGGCAGCGTGGTGTGGTTCCAGGTGCTTTGTTGCTGAGTTAGTTTGAGGGACAGCTCCTGGGCCTACTGCAGTGGCTAGATCTCAAAGGGAATTCCACTGTAAAGTAGGATTGCCAGGTGTCCGGTATTGAACTGGACAGTCCGGTATTTTTGCCTGCTGTCCGGTAAAAAAAAATTCAGAAAATACCAGACACCTAAAATGTCGGGTACTTTCTGATTTTTTCCCGGCCAGGAGGCGAAAATCCTGGGCTGTCCAGCTCAATACGGAGGCAGCCTGGCAACCCTAGTGCTTACCGGGGAGCTGTCCAGCCTGGCACAGGAAGGCAAGATGGCGGGCGGCTGCCAGCAGCCTGTTAGGGCCCAAAAGCCTCACCATGCGGTTTTTAAAGGGGCCACGGTGGTGGTAGGTGGGTTTTTTTTTTTTTTTTTTGCTTAACAGTCTTGGGGTCCCCCCTTTTTTTTTTTTTTTTTTTTAAAGCAACCTACTGTAAAGTGTGAGGAGGATGCTTGTGGCAGGCAGGGTCTGGACCAGGAGAGTGCCGGCCCATCCATGCACAGCACTGATATGTGGTTCTGAGTGCAATACAAGTCTGGAGTCATTGAGGGTAGGTAACCTACTGGCAGGGAAAGAAACACAGGAACTAACCCCAGCTCCTAACAAAACAGCTGCTTCTAGGGAAAAAAGCCAACTACCCCAGAGCGCCATTTCCAACAGCATCTCCCCAGCATCCAGCCCCCACCAGGCATGTTGGGCCTGACCCCAAGAAACAGATCTCACTTCACTGGGAGCTGTGGGTGTTCCCTCTAATCTATTCCATCCATATGCAGAATAAATTTTTATGAACATGTAGGCATGTGCAAACGTGTACCACCAGTACAAACAAAACCTAGGCACTCTGCTAAGCAGCTGGGCAGTATTTGGATCTCTCCTGAGCGGTCGCCCACACGCTCAGCTCACAGGGAACCCCGCTCAGCATTCCTCAAGCCTGGGCACCGAGAAGAGAGAAGATTCTCATGCTGGTTCCATGGCGCCATGCTAGTTACTACTTAGAGTTTTCTTACCTTGGCAATTTGATCTGCCATTTGAAGGCGTCCATCTAATTCTCGTCTGATTTGCGCAGCTTGCTCATCTGGATTATCCAGCTGGGTGGCAAAATAGAAAAAAAAAAAAAGGTAAACTGAGGTTTTTCGAGGATGAAAAATGGCAACTACAGCACCACCCCAGAGAGCTTCATCAGCTTCTCAGAGTGTACAACTTCGTGGCATTATGATTTAATATTTGCATCGTGCGAGCTCCGAAAGGCGCCCATCAGCATCTGGCCCCATCGTGCAAGGCGCTGTACATGCACATCCTGATTCATTTCCCCCAAAATTCATAAACCACCGTACTCCATTGGATGCATTTTGTCAGATGAATGCCCCAGTGCATTCTACAGTCACCGATATGGGAACACCAGTATCACTGCCACTCCCAACAGCACTTCTGCAAAGCGCTGCAAAGAGGAGTAAACAGGAAATGCAGAGACACTCTCACACAAGCCCATGAGTAAGGCTACAAGTCAGCCACAGATTCCATGATTTTTGTGTGACCTCCCTTTTCACATGTCTCCATTAGTTGTGCTATGTAACCACCAGCGCCGTAAGCTTTATTCAGGTCCCCGGAGAACCCAAAGGCACAGTTCTGGGCTGTATAGATTCCTGACCGTAACAGCAGCATGCCATAGTGTGTCTCATGTCAGTGTCAATAAAGAGGAAAGGAAGATGCTTTGCCTAGAAGACAATCACTCAGAAACATATTTCTCTGCCTCTTTTATTTGTCAGGCTTTCGCTACCATTCACCCCACTCCTCCCACACACGCTTTCTAAGACATAGTCATATTATTCCGGTAGCATCCCCTCCTCTGATTTTTCTTTTTCAGCTCCAGGATCTGGAATGCAGGGTCAGGACTGTCCTTGGAATTGCTACTGCAAGTGCTCCAGGTTTTGTCTGTCTAAACAGAGCGGCTGTGACCAGGTTTCCAGTCTGTTCAGCAGAGGATGTGACAGGCTGCTCTTGAAGTTTCAAATGCATTTTATTTTTGCTTTAAGTGCCTTGCAGTGTCCCTGGTGTCAGATCAATTTGGTCTGTGGGAGATTTTAATTAAGCAGTTGTGACTGATGAGGAGGGCATTTAATGGCAGCTAATGACTAATGGCTGGAGGTGAAGCCAAGGGCCTAGAATCTGGCTGGTTAGCAGACGCCTAAAAGCACTCAACTCTGAGGTCACCAGTGCGGTTGCAAACCACTAAGCTATGCAGGGATAGGTACAAGTATCACTACCCTTTCTTTTTTTGTTTTGTTTTTTTAATTCTTGTAAGCCCCATCACACATTTCCAGTGACACAGCATTCTGTTTTCAGGACTGCTCTTTCCCTTGCAGTTAAGCAGCAGGGGCCCAGTCCTCAACTCTTTAAATGAGACAAATTTCCCACTGACTTGGTCCCAAGGTTTTTTTTGAGGCTATTCTAAACGAGGGGCACATTGGTTACTAACTTCACTTTAGTGGGGAAAAAATGGCATAAACAACAGATTCTAAATGTACCATAATAAAACAGGAGAGAGGATACATTGATGTATTACTGTTTGACGGTTTATACCCATACCTTTGTATTTCATGTATAATAATTCTTAGAGAATTGTAAATTTCAGTGTAATGCCCATATTTACATAACTACTTGGCTAGTCCTTCAACTGTTGTGAATTCACTGGTGTTAATGCCGATTTACATCTCCTGGGGAGGTGGTCCTGTAAATTAAAAGTTTTTGAATCCACTAACTTCAGTAGCAATTTGGATTAAATCAAGACTGGGTAAGGACTTCACTATCGAGACCCACAGGAAGTGGCTTCCTCATGTGAAGAGATCATACCCATCAAAGAATGGCTGTGCTTTTCTGTTTGTAATGCATGATACACAGGTGTGCACAATATTCAATTGAATACACCTTGGCCACAGCAGCCCTGGAGAATCATTGGCTTGCATTGCAGAGCTGTTGTGGTTCTTCCTTCCCCCCCGTTTTTTTCCTTAAGACCGTGGCCCTCACTACCGCCAACCCACACCAGCCATTAGCTCAGGGCTGGTTAATCATTTTTCAGGCGGCCACTTCACGAATTTTGGCAAATCGTCACGGGCCGCATATTTCTACAATATTAATTATATTACCTCACCATCTATTGTAAAAAGACCCCATTGTGTTCTTTACACAACAAAGTAATTACATTTAATAACAATTAACTGAATACAAGATTATCCAAGGCTTATCTCAGAAGGCAATTTATATGACCATTATGTGAACACTTGTAAAATTTGTAACACTAATGCTAAACATACAGCCAGACACCTACATACTCTCACATCCAGAGTCATTCACACAGAGATTCATGCACTCTCTTGGAGACACACATGCTGACACACACTGCCATACAGACAGACAGACAGACAGACACACGTATTCACACAGAGACTTAAATACCCTCTTACATGAACGGACACAAACAGGAGTTACACACTGACTCTCACACCGAAAGTCAACAAATTTACACCATCTCTTCTTTACGGGGACAGACACACACACTGACATCACACTCACTCACAAACACACACTCATAGATACACAAATAAACATCCCGGAACGGTTGGCTGTCACCCTTTGCGATCACTGAAATGCTGCCAGTGTTCTGCTCCTCAGCTTTACCCAAACCTTGGTCATCTGCCAAAGCCGTCCTGGCATAACAGCAGTGGGACAGTAATTCCCCCATCTCTATGGGAACGAGAGCCGGGGAGCTTGGCATGAGACATCACTGCCATCAGTGGGCAAAAACAACAGGGCATTTACCTTAAGGAGTCACCTTCTGTAGGGCAGCTGACAGTTGTTGGGGCTCTTGACAAGGGGGCTGCTTTGGGGCCCCAGAAGGGCCCCTGGCTTGCCTGTATCTGGTCCCCAAGGCTGGTGCTCCAGTCCTCCCAGCCATCTACCCACAGGACGGGAGCACACAAAATCTACTAGCCTGGGCCCCCTAGGCTCTGGTGTGCGAGGGGAACGTGGGGAGTGTCTGTCTTCTTCTCAGTCGGGGGCGTTCACTTTGCTTCTCACTTGTGTGTGGCCCCCAACTGATTGTTCTCTGGGTCAGCGGTCCCCAGCCCAAAAAAAGTTCCCAGTCCCTGCCGTGGAGAGTCTCACTTCTTATTGTTCCAATACATTACTGCTTTAAAATATGGGACCATTTTTGACATCATTCAATAATATTTGACCAATGTTTGACCGATTCGTTTTGGACCAGTCACATGTCCAACTTTATGCTCTATCCAGAAGAGGCTGTGAAGGCTAGGACTATAATAGAGTTTAAAGAGAAGCTAGATAATTTCATGGAGGTTAGGTCCATAAAAGGCTATTAGCCAGGGGATAGAAATGGTGTCCTCGGCCTCTGTTTGTCAGAGGCTGGAGAAGGATGGCAGGAGACAAATCACTTGATCACTGTCTTCGGTCCATGCCCTCTGGGGCACCTGGAGCTGGCCACTGCCGGCAGACAGGCTACTGGGCTAGACGGACCTTTGGTCTGACGCAGTATGGCCGTTCTTATGTTCTTATGCTGACTTTGCAGGCACTTTCCCTACTATAACTGCACTTTAAACGCCTTCAGGAATGGTCGAGACACAGCAGAAATCTGATAACAACAGTAAGTGGATGTACTAGTAGCAACACTTCTTTTGCGAGATTCAGAGGGCTGGGGAGTCAAAAACTGAAATCTAGGACCACGTTATTAGTTCTGCGACAGTCAATGGAACTCCTTGTCTCTGGTTAGAAATAACTTAAACCCTCCAACTTTTACTGAAGTCAACCACATTGGACTCGGTTTTTTTTCCCCCTCCTCGCAGTTGGCTTGCCTTGCTATTTGGCTCTTCCAACGCTGATGCTCAGAGTGGCCTGTTCTGCCTGTTGGCAAGCAACATCACCATCAGCCATTATACCCTAGTGCTCTCCGTGACAGCCACCCATAAAGCAATTTTATAACCTGGCTGAGAGCCGCTGTAACTATCTCTTTCTGTGGTGCAATGTGTCTCTGGAAAAGAATAAAACAGAGCAACCACTTGCCTGGTGCAGGGCAGTCTGGAAAGTTTCAGCTCCAGCCACCATGATGGCTTTCATTCCCAATAGGACTAGATACCGGTGCTTAGGTGATTGTTTGAATGTACCGTACAGGCAGGGTGCCACAATTTCCTTCCTCTCGTCTCCTGGCATAACGTTCCCTCCCCCCCCCCCCGATATATATACACACGTGTGTGGGGGCTGGTGTGTTTCAGTAGCTACGTTTCCCAGAGAGTTCCGAGTCACCATAACGAACGTGGAGGGAGAATACGTTTCTGATTCAATGTAAAGGCCTCGGTCCCCGATTTCCAAAGCTCACTGAGGTCACCGAGCGTATTTCTGTTCCTGGCAATGACCTTTGGCTCAGGCGCGTGAATACTGCGTTCACTGTGGCATTGCCACAAGCGTTTCATCATTTCATCTTTTGGCATCAGGACCGAACCGCGTTGCTCCGGATTCTTGTAGGAGAGCACTATTGTGGGCCGGTGCCTGAAGCCAATAGGAGCGGTGGGCACAGGACTAAGCCCCCATGACAAATCGTCACACCCTCCCCGTGCCTCTTTCCCCATGAGCACAGGCAGTAGACAGACTTGCTGCCACTGGACTGAATTGATTCCTTCCCCGCCAGGCCACTAAATGAGGGAAATGTTCCATGCCGAGTCCCCATTGCAGACCTCTGAAAGGGACGCTGCTATTCTGGGTTTGATTGGCGCGCCAGCAATTGAGGTTAGTCCCATTACCCCAAATAACCTGCAATCTAAATTTAGACATCAAGGATGCCACCTTCTAGGGGAGCTGTCCTTCTGCTATGCTAATAAGCCAGCGCAAAGCCGCAGAGCGGCATTTCTAGACTATCAGCGTTTTGCAGGGCCTTTTCCAGGAAGGCGGCAGCGGGAGACAATGGAGTGACCCTCTCTTGCGAAAGGAAGGATGTGCCTGGGAGGGATGATTTGTGTTCGGAGGGTCCATCCACCGCAGCCTGCGCCGTCCTGACCCGGAGGATCAAGCATTCCTTTTTAAAAGGCAGCGTTGTCATGGCTAGTAGCACGAAGCGATATGAAAAGCCGCATATCCCCATGTTTTTAAAGCCTTTTTAAGTACTTGACTCCCAGTAACGTTACAGGGCAGCTCCATGGCTACTGCTCAGTCTTTGACGTCTCATCCAGGGCGAGCTGTTAGCAGAAGGTTAGCGAAACTTAAGGCCTGGCCTATGTTGAAACGTTAGGTTAACACTGGGAAGCAAACCACAGTTAGGCCAACCTATTACTGAGTGGAGTCGTGGCCAGATCAGTTCACCCAGCAGTGCTGGACCCCAGGACAGAAATCAATGTGACTCCTGACTTCTTCCCTTCTCAGTGCCACAAGTCCCCTCCTCCCTCCCCACCCAGAGGAGCCCCAAGCGCCCCCCTCCCCTCCTCCGCTAGAGGGCCTTGGGATGACCCAGCTCAGTCCCCCACCTGCTGGGATGAGCCTCGGGGCAGCTGTGCCACATTGCGCCTCCCCTCCCTCCCCCAAATCCAACCTTCCTGCTCGAGGGAAAGCTGCAGCAGCGTCTCTGGATTGAAAGATGCTTTTGACAAGCCCCAGGCAGGTTCCGGAGCCCAATAATTACGCCCCAGAACCTGCGTAGGCATATCAAAGGCATTTTTCAATCCAGAGATGCTTTCTGGCAGGGATATAGTGGCAGCGACCGGGCTCTTTTAAATTGCTGGGCCCCTGGGCTATTGCCCCCTTAGCCCCACTCTATTGGTGGGCCAGGAGACGGCTCGATGAATGGAAGAACGTTCCCATCTGAGATGGTCTCAAGGACACCTCTGTGATCCAGCCTGGCACCTGGGGTGCTAATCATTCCACTGAGCCCGCCTATCTGCCCTCTGCTGGGCCGCACCTTCCTCCTGCTGGGCCAGTAGCTCTGGTTCCGCCCAGCAAAGGCACAGAGTTGGGGTAACAGCCCCCCTGCAGAGTAACACAGACACTGAGACCAGCTCAGCTCTGCAAGGGGCCTCGGCCACAGGGACTCGTCAGCACCCAGGATCACAGCCCCGGTGGGACCCACACCCCAAATAAATCCATCTGACTCCGTGTCAAAAGTTTTACATGGAGTAAACTCAAACTCTGCCCCCTTTATCAATGGAAGAGATGTGTACGGCTGTTGGCCCCCTCCCCCAGGTAATTATTTACATGGGGTTTGATAATAAACAAAAGTGATTTGATTAAGTGTAAAAAGTGGGATTTAAGCGGCTACAAGTGGTGATAAACAGATCAATGTAAGTTACTAAGCTAAAATGAACACAACGTGCCAGCAGGGGAGAAAAGGAGGAGGAGTTGCACTATATGTAAGAGAGCACTATGATT
>JANRFK010004440.1:44202482-44256702 GCA_030068395.1 Apalone spinifera | reverse complement strand
GCAGCACCAAGGGGCGCCATGCGGCCAGGCGCACGGCACCCCTTACAGCTGCCATCAGGCGCCCAGGGCAGCCGCCCGGCTAGCCCCCCCCCTTAATCCGGCCCTGCACACGGCGCATGCGTGACCCCGCCCCTGGACGCCCGGTAGCCCCAAAAGGTTGGGGACCACTGATCTAAGCCGAAAGATGCAGTTCCCAGGGAATAGCAGTTTCCAAAGAGATTAAGACACAGACCAAATTCTCTAGTCATTTAAAAGATATTGAATCACAAAACTAACCAACAAATAAAGCATTTCTCCAAAGTCTCAACGCTGCTCATATGAAAAGGACAATAACTTGTAAACCCACAGGGACATCCTTAGGAGTGATGGAGCCCTATGCACTGCAGGTTCAACCTCTGTAGTCCGGCACCGTGTGGTCCAGCAACATCCGTGGTCCGGCATGATTTGAGTTAGCTGGGCGCCCACTGATCATGGTGTGGCCAAGTTTCCCACAGTCCTGTAAAGTTTGTTTACAGCCCCCAGTCCTGACTCTCAGTGTTCTGGGCTATTATTTAGCTCTGGTTTACCCCTCAACGAGGAGCCCAGGAAGCAGGGAAAGTGCTGTCAGACGGTATTGAGAAACTGACAGGGTACACCTGGGGTTGGCAAATGTCTGTTCAATGGCTCCATTACCATTTGAATGGCTCTTTCACTGGTTCAATCTGCTACTAACATGCCTGGCAGGCTTTTTTACTGGGGTGTGTGTGTGTGTGTGTGTGTGTGTGTGTGTGTGTGTGTGTGTGTGTGTGTGTGTGTGTGTGTGTGTGTGTGTGTGTGTGTGTGTGTGTGTGTGTGTGTGTGTGTGTGTGTGTGTGTGTGTGTGTGTGTGTGTGTGTGAGAGAGAGAGAGAGAGAGAGTGAGCACGCTCTGGGTTTTATTTCATATAAATAATAATGCAGCAGCTTTTGGTTGGCATTACAGGAGCAGCAGGTTTTCAGAGAGGGGCGGTGGGTGGGGAGTTTTCACTTCTCCTGCCTTTAAAATGAGAAGGGCAAGACCCAATGCAGGTGCTATTCAGCTAGGCCGAAATTGCCTCAGGCTGTTCAACACAGGGAGGAAGCTGGCTGTGGAGGCTGCATGATGAGAAAGAATGTTGTCAGGTGATCATGCTCACGTCCCCTCTCAATCTACCCCCTGGCCATGGAAAGGGGGATAGGGATGCATGTGGGATTGTTACACGCCAACAACAGGGAAGAAAGTGAATTTCCCTCCCCCAAAGAAAATCATACAAGTTCAGGGAAATACCAGCAGCTCCCCACTGGAGGGAATCCTTCCCAACTGCACCAGTATCCTGCACTAAATCCATGGCCAGGCACAACAGAGAGAGGGAAAGATGGGCATAAATGTAGGGAATAGGATTTCCCCCCCCTCAAATTGACCATAATAATCATAGAAAAAGAGAGGCAGAAAAAGAAATCAACCTTTCGTCATGTCAAGAAAACCTACATTTTAACCAAGGCAAGTCTTTATAAACTGTCCTCGCAGCCCTTGATTTAGCAGAACGTCAGTTATTCTACTCATTAATGTCATTAGCAGTCATTTTGCCAAAGGGTTTTCTGCTCTTCAAATACAAGTTGCATAATTAAAAGCTGCCTAAGGGTACCTTTGACTTGGCCATTTAGACTCCCTGGAAACAGTCTCAGGTTTGGAGCAATCAACAATTTGATGATGAAATGCAAAACTTCTCTACATTCGCAGACTTTGAAAATGTGCCCAGCTGATCTCAGACTTTTGCTAAGGTGCACAATATTTTCAAGGAGCTGCCAGCCGCCTGCAGAGGAAATAACAGGTTCCGAGCAGAAGAGTTTCCAAATCCAAATGGGGACGTCTTCTGAGCAAATGCAGCTGTCATTATGAATGGTTGCAAACCTCGAGTGGCCTAGACAGTAACAGCTACTGCAGACAACTTTGGGAAAGGTTCAAAGTCAGACACATCAAGACATTTTTCCAGCAAAATTCCATGCAATGAGGCGAGTGAAGAATCTGCTCCATTCACGTGTTATTTCATTTCATTTTGTACATTGTCATATAGATAATTCTTCAAATGTAATTGCCATGTATCCAATTGGTTTCACAAGCTGGGCACTGCCATCCAGCGTAATTTATTTTAAAATTCATGGAATAAATTACTCATCAACTATCGTTTGACTAACTCTGCTTGTGAATTACACTTAGCCCGGTTAGATTTGTCAGTTTAGTATTCACCGTACGGTCTCATTGACTTTGCTTGCGATCCACCACCTCCTCTTGGAACAGCTCTCCTCCTGCACCCCTGACCAAGCATTTTATCATGCACCGAGCTGACAAAGACTGAGCGGCACGTGCGTTTTGCTGGAGAAGAGCCCCTGAGTAATTTTCCATTTAGTTATGCAAAATCTGACCTTCTCAATGTGTAAATCATTCACAAATAAGGCCCCACACTGCTGGCTGTGAGTGAAGTCGCTGCAGATCATTGGTTAGTTTTGTTAGACCAGCAAGCATTCATATTCGCTAATGAACTAACCCCGCAGTAAGGAAATAATCAGAAGGTACTCGAGTGAGCTATTTAAGGTAGCACAGGGGACCTGCACAATGCTGTAGAGGCTGATGGCTCTTTCTTTAATAACGGAAATCTTATTTCACAGTTCACAGAGTTTGGGGCTGCGGCTGGATCCTACAATAAAATATTCCCCGGGGTGAGGCCATTGGTCTGCCTTTCCTTCAGGCTAATGGTAAGAACTGCAGCAGCTGTATTTCCATAAAAGACACAAGATAGGAAATGCCAGCACCTGGCCCACTGATGGGGGGAGGAAGACAGGAGGAAGGGGTTGTCTGTCCCGGGGCCTGATGATTCTAATAGGCCCGGGAGCTTCCAGCCACCGCTGCTGCTGCAAAGGCAGCAGCTGGGAGTCATGGGCCCTTTAAACTGCTGCCGGAGCACGGCATGGCGCACTCCAGGCAGAGCTGAAGTCTGGCTGCCCCGGCTCCGCCCCTTCCATCTGAGGCCCCGCCCATTTCTAGAGGACAGTGTGGAGCCTCCCTCCCGGTTTTGCCCAGGGACCTGTCATGGTTGTCAGCTCCCCTACCCAGAACATAGGGTCTCTTAGGGTACGTCTAGACTACAGGCTTTTGTCGACAAAGCTTTTGTCAACTGTCGACAAAGATTCTGTCAACAAAGAGCATCTAGACTACATCCAGTTCTGTTGACGAAGCAAGCCGCTTTGTCGACATGAGAGCGTAGACACAAAGGATAGTGTAGATGCACTAACGCCTTCTGCTGACAGAACTCTGTCGACTAAAGGCGTTATTCCTCGTAGAATGAGGTTTACCACCGTCGACAGCACTGCCGAGCTCTGTCAACATTATGTCAATAGAACTCGGCAGTAGTTTAGACGCAGGTATAGTTTTGTCGACACTGTAGTCTAGACACACCCCTAGTAGGTGAGAACATTTGAAACCCAAATTAGCTCAAGGCCACATGGAAAGTAGGGGTGTAAAACGTCGGTTCAGTACGGAAAATCTCACCAGTTACACGGTTCTATGGCAGAGCCCCACTGTGTGTAAAGCTTAAATGGGCTTTATACTGTAGAGCCCGCAGCGAAGCTCCATGGGATGAGGCTGCCAGCCCTTGCCTGCCCGGCTCCCATGGAGGAGGCTTCGCTGCCCTTGCCTCCTTGGGGGCCGGCTGAACATAACCAACACAGTTAACCCATAAGCATCAGCTTATCGGTTGAATGGTTAGTCGGCTACACTCTAACATCCCTTATAGAAAGAGGGCCTACGCGTGCTTGTGTAATCAGACTAGTAAGCAGATTTCCATGTCATTCCTGAAGAGCAACATACTGGTTGTACCTCCCCGGTCCGGCACCCACAGGACCTGACTGGTCCCGAATGAGGAAGTTTGCTGGACCAGGGAAGTTCAATTCCATCCCTCTGCTGACGGGACTCTGGCATTTCCCAGGGTGCATCAGCAGACCTAGCAGAACTTCCCTGCTCCCAGGCCACTGGGTCCCAGATCCACCAGCCAGTCCCTGCCACTGCCGCTCAGTTGCCCCGGGGCCATTGAGCCCTGCTCCCCAGGGCGCCAGGGCTGCTGCAGCTCCCATGCCCCAGGACCGTCAGGACTCTGCTGCCCCAGGGCCACCGCGGCTCCGCAGCCTCAAGACCAGTGGGACTGCCACAGCTCTGGGGCCGCTGGGGCTCCACTCCCCAGGGCTGGTAGGCTCCGTGGTCCTGGGGCCACTGTGGCTTCTCTGCTGCACGGCTGCCTAGGCTCAGGGCATTGGAGTGGCCGTGGCAGCTGGAGCTCTGCTGCCCCAGGGTGCCAGTGCTCTGTTACCCGATGGCCGCGGGGCCGCTGTGGCTTTACTGTCCCAGGGCTGCTGTGGCCAATCCTGTGGCCACCTAGCTCCCTGGTCCAGGGGCTCCCTGGTCCAGCAACATCCGTGGTCCTGCTGGACCACAGATGTTCCAGGACAGGAGAGTGCCGGGCAAGAGAGGTTCAATCTCTAGCAAAGTCAGCCCTGCTGCTCTGGGGGTCACTGGCTGTTACATTTGCTCCAGTCATTAGTTTCGAACATACCAAGCAGCCCTTTCAATAGGCTTCAGATGGGGAAATTCATTACTCACGTAGTTCGGGCAGCGGCCTTCGGCTAGCCGTACTAACCCCTATCCCACCGAACCCCCAGAGGTCCCATCTCGAGACTGCACTAGCGAATCTGGTTTTCTCCTGTGGCCTCCCAGCCAGATGAGGACACTGTCAGGAATTGCACTGCCTTTCAGGGACGTGAAGAGAGAGATGGCAGCTGTCCAGAGAGCCACGTCCAGAGAGCCACGTCCTGCTGAAACTGCTTACTTGTCAAGTGGCAGGCGTGCCCTCTGCTCATGGCACCAGGGATTTTGTCAGCTCCTGCCCAAAAGGACCCCGGGGCGGGGGGGGGAAGGGGGAAAGAGATACACTATTGACTCCGGCACCAGGGAGGCACATCGCAGTGTGGCTCTGGCCTGCCAGGCGGGTCCTCACTTGGCTGAAGTCCACCAGTGGCACTGCATTGGAGAACGTGGCGCTTTGGGAGAACCACCAGGGTCCTGGGGAAAGGAACCACGAGCACAGTGAGTGACGTGTCCCCGGGGGAAGCTGGCAGAGCCGGAGCAGCAAGACATTTTGGGCTGTCCCCCTCTGCCAAGGCCAGGGGCTCGAAGATCATTCATGAGCCTGGTGGCCAACCAACCAGTGGCTAATAGCTGTGGGCTCATGCCACCACATGGGTCAGGATTTCTGGCCAGGTTCTTTTTCTGTGATTCATGCCAAGCTGCTGCACAAAAAGCAACAGCCCATCTGCCCCGCCCCATTCTCTGGGGTTTATGGGCCACCGTGCAAGAGAGGCAGAACTCCTCATCCCCTCTCCCGCTTGCAACGTCACGCCCGGCTGCCCACCGCCAAGTGCCAAACGTTCCATTCAGCAAACAGCCTGCGCATGCCGCACTGGGGGAAGATTCAGTCGGGAGCGATGCGCGCGGCGTATGCCATTGTATACGCCGGCTAGGGAAATTCTTCATGCTGATCTACATCATTCATCTACTTGGGAACATTCCATGCTTGTGCCTGCGCAAGGACAGATTGTTCTCCGCTGCTGCTGCTCAGCAGGGAGAGGGGGAGGGAGGAGCAATTCTAGCAGAAAAAATTTCAAGTGAATTATGTGAAGGTTACATATTTATGAGCAACAATAAATCAAGATAAATATTACATTCCACTATCCAGAAAGAGAGCAGAGAAGGCAGATGTTACTGGCTCTTCCATACATTTTCAAAGGCATTTTAGTTGGGGGGGGATAGAAGGGGAAAGCACGTAGGCGATGGAAATTCACTCTCTTAAAGTGATACCCTCAGAAGCGATATTTAAAATGCTTCCCATTTTAAAATCATTCCCAGGACGTACTGGTCACCAATCATGCAGCTATAGCTCCTGGAGTGTGGAAGAAAAACAGGGGACTGAGACTGCAGGTGTTCTGGTACTTACAAGGGTGACAAGGACCCCGTGTGGAGGCCCAGTGCCTCGCATACGTGCCTTGTAAAACTCCCCTCCAAGGACATATAGGCCCAGGTAGTTGGGGGGTCTGCAGCATTCAGCTACTTTGGGCAGATTTTTTTTCTCCATCGCTCATCTGTTGCACTGGGACTCCAAGGTGAAATTCCAATCAATATCTGACAACACACCCGCTTATTTTTCTGCATGGCGCAATAAGCTAGGATTTCCAACAGCCAAAAGTTAATTCTGACTGACACGGGGTAAAAACCTGTCTATGCCCAGCAAAAGTCATTTGATTAAACTCTTACTGCGAAACACAAAGAAATTACACTGAGAAGCTAAACAAATGTACACACCGTGACGCTGGAAAACCAGCTGCCAGTTCTGGCCAAGGCTGTAGGCATTAGCTAAGAACTCCGACTCATCGCTGGAAACCAAACCAGCCCACCTGCATGCTAGTTTTGTTAAAACTAGGCATTAGCCTTATACAAATGTATTTCCTATTTAGGCTGTGAAATTGTAAATTGCTGTATGCTTTCACCTCACTGGCGGTGTCTGCATTCCATGCTAGAAGGCAAAATATAAATTTGTCTGATAACGGTAAAAATGCTGGCTCTGAACTTGTGAACTCGGATATGGAGAACCCCACCCATTCAGGATGACGATCTAAAATTGATGGGCCATGGTAGGGCAAAAGCTGTCGATTTCCTCACCCACCAATGGAGAGGTACCTACAGAAGGCTCTGCCCTTCTTTTCCCTCTGCCAGGAGGTTGGCACTCTCAGTTGTGAGCCACTCCAGGCAGCATGAGACTTATAATGAAATGTTATGGCTTGAAGGCAGCAGATCTAGGCTGCTTTGCACCGTAGCATAAGGTCATAAGAACGGCCATAGTAGCTTCTGACAAACAGAGGCTAGGGACACCATCCCTGCCCATCCTGGCTAATAGCCATTGATGGACCTATCCTCCATGAATTTATGTAGCTCTTTTTTGAGCCCTGCTAGAGAACTTTTCACAATATCCTCTGGCAAGGAGTTCCACAGGTTGACTGTGCTTTGCGTGAAGAAATACTTCCTTTTGTTTGTTTTAAACCTGCTGCCTATTCATTTCATTTGGTGCCCCCTTGTTCTTGTGTTATGAGGAGTAAATAACACTTCCTTTTTTACCTTCTCCACACCAGCCATGATTTTATAGACTTCTACTATATCCCCTCTTAGCTGTTTCTATGGCAAGCTGAAAAGTCGCATTCTTATTAATCTCTCCTCATGTGGAAGCTGGTCTGATCCAATGAAGCTACTTGCAGGATCAGCTACCGCTCGACAGAAACAGAGGTGACAGTCCTGAGCCTTCAGGAGCTCCCACATCCAGTGGCTCTCAAAGGGCCACTAAGTTGTTTAGGTATCTACATGCTTCAATATGTTTAGGGCCTGGTCTTGATTCCCTCCCAGATCCTGGGGCTGCCCAAAGTGCTTCATAGAGGCTTTGCATTTCTTTGGTCCTTTACTCTCTGTTCTAGGGTTGATCTTAGGGATGTTAAATTTCCATTAATCAACTAATGGAGTAGTTGATGGAATTTCCATCACCTACTCGATCAGGGGTAGGGTGGAGTGGTTGCTATTCCCACTGCGCCTCTGTCTTTTAATAGGAGTAAGAGCTGCCCAGGGCTCTTACTCCATTTAAAAGGCAGAAGAGTAGTGGGGACTACTTGGGTACATCTAGACTACAGGTTTTTGTCGACAGAGGCTTTGTCGACAGATACTGTCGAAAAAGCTTCTGTCAACAAAGAGCGTCTAGACTACATCCAGTTCTGTTGAAAAAGCAAGCCGCTTTGTCGACATGAGAGTGTAGACGCAAAGGACGGTGTAGATGCAATAATGCCTTCTGTCAACAGAACTCTATCGACAAAAGGCGTTATTCCTCGTAGAATGACATTTACTGCCGAGTTCTGTTGACGTTATGTCGACAGAACTCGGCGGTAGTGTAGACGCAGATATAGTTTTGTCGACAAAAGTCCACTTTTGTCAACAAAACCCTGTAGTCTAGGCACACTCCTTGAATCCCCAATCGACTATAACGAACTCAGAGAACACCCCACACCACAATTCACCAAGTATTTAGGAATACCATCAAATCCAAGAGAAACTATCATCTCATGCCCCACAAATCCTCAGCAACCTTCTACGTGCTTTCAAAAGATACCCAAACAAAGGAGTCCCGGCAGACCCATCTCATCTGGCCATAGTACTCTTACTGATGGAATATAGGGACTTTCCTCAAACAACTCAACACACAAAAGAGCCAGTTTCCCCTAGGACATGGCTGACTTCCCGCAGAAATGATACAACATTACAACTTCACATTACAACATCCACCCACTGTGGATGTCACCTCCCTGTACACCAATACAATGACAGAATGACTGCCTGCCCCAACTAACTACAAGACAGACCCAGGTGAGCAGCCCAAGCACATCACCAAACTCACCCAGTTCCCCTTTACCCATAACAATTTTACATTCAACTACAACAGTTTGCTAAAGCCAGGGAAACATCCATGCTTCCTCGGATGACTCCCCAGTATGCTAATATCTTCCTGGGTCACCTTGAGGAAGAATTTCTGGACAAATTCACCATGAAACCAACAAAATACCCAAGATACACTGATGGGATTTTCAACATCTGGACAGATGACCTAGAGTCCCTGTGAATTCCATCACAAGTCAACCATCACCCATTCACAAAATTCTCTCTAGAGCACTTCCACACCAGTACAGACTTCCTGGGCATGACGATTAGCTTCAAGTATGGAACCCTAAAGGGACTATGGACAAGAAACCCACAGATCATCACCCTGTCTCAGATCTAATAAGCACCCCACACACCAAGAAATCTGTTATGAACAGCCAGGCACTCCGAGACCATGGAACATCCTCTACGGAGAATGTCTGGGATGCATACCTTAATGCACTTGAAACAGCCTTCACCAAACACTCCACCGGAGAAGCAGATTGTATCATGGACCAGGCCGCCCACATATCAAAGAACCTGCTTCAATACAGATAAAAAACCCTCCAACTGTGAGTTGCTCTTTGTCACCAACCAGCGTACGCTGGAACCCATTAAACAGCCCCTGCTGGATGGGGACCACGTCCTGAAAGACGTAAGCCTGAAGCCCTGTTCATGAGTGTGTTGCTGTGCCAGCTCTAATCAATAGCATGGAAGCATGAGCAGAGGAAGGAAATGGTGTGACTGGATGCAGCCCTAACTTGGGGCTATGGTGTGTGGAAGGTCTGGGTACACTCAGTGGGTGGTGAGTAGTATGCATATTCTCCTGGATCAACAATAACACAGTTATACTAGAATGGCATTTCGGCTTGAGTACATGGCTGATAGAAGTGTCATTGTTATGTGGCCACGCCTTTTGAAAGGCAATGGTCTGGCAGCATTTCCTTAAGACAGTCAGACTCTGGATCCTGGGAGACCCTCATCCAAGAATGCTTTATCTCTAGCTCGAATGTGCTTCCCCTCACGTTTTGTGATCTGCAGTGTCACAGGGGAGATCAGCTGTTTTGTTGGTTCATTGCTGATGCTTGGCTATGGCATGGTGATCAACTAAAGCCTCACTCCTCGGACAGGGGTCAGATGCCCTTCAGACTCTCTTCCCTGCCCCCTCCCCAGCCTTCATTCTTAGGAGGATGAGCTGTATCTAATTTCATGGAGACAGAGTTGACATCAGCACTCTAATCTTATGGGTGTTACCCTACATGGACGGATGGATTGCTATTGAGCCGTAAATCACGTATGTGATGTCTGACTACTGATCAATATGCATGAGTGCTAAAATAAAGTTGAAAAAAATACATGCATTACAGTAACACACACTCTTGGTGCAAGTGCAATCCGTAATCAGGAGACTGTCATATAAAATAAATAAGCATTTCTAAAAGGATGCAGCTAGCAAGATGGATTTTGAGATGAATGGAATAATCAGGAAAATCTGCACATCCCACTTGAAATTTGAAATAAGATCATGATGCATAATATTGGCACTACATTATTTTCATGCTATCGGCTCTACATAAACTCTAAGTCAGCACAAGACTCAGTCATCATAACGGAATTTGGCCAATCAGGGCACAATTCTGGCTTGCCCTTCCCCCACTCTACAGAACCGCATAACTGGGGGAGTGGGGAAGAGGTATAAAACTGGAGGGGAGATATAGCCTAAGATAAAAGATCTCAGGTGTATTAAGAATGGAGCTTTGAAATAAGAATTTAATGCTTCAACACGACACTGACAGGCCTTAGGCTTGTAAGGGAGATAGCTTAGCCAATAAGGCCCGAGGCCTAAAGACTGGCTGACAGGAGTAGCTATCCAACAAGAGACCCTGTACCACAAGATGACACAGTCATAGGAATAGCTACATTTAACCGACAATAATTAGGAAATGCACCTATTGTAATGATCCAGTTAAAGCTGATCCGAGTAGTTTGGGGATGTTGCAGACTTTGTGTGTTACTGTGCTAATCACAGGTTGTTACGGCGACTGAGTAACAAAAATGTGGATCTGGGGAACTAACAGCCTATGAGAACCAGGACACCGCACATGTAGCGGGGTGTGACTTCAAACAGGAAAAGGGAGTGAAATCTTCACAAGAAAGAAAGAACCCAGTAGGTGTCAGCATAACCCATTCTCAAAGCCTGTGTGCCTGGAGAGAGGCCAGGATGACAACCGGTGGTGGAAAGAATAATGACAAGTGACTGACTGACTGTTTGGGTTTCTCTGTAAGGGATGGCATGAGTAATGCAAATGCTAAACACTGTGATTTGTTCTCGCGTTGGCCAGATTGTTGTGCACGTACGGCTGTTTGGCTGGCTAATGAAAGTAATTATTACAGAAAGGGCTCCCTCGGATTCCCCTTCCACCAATCGCTTCTCTGTTGTAGTCGATCCTGAGGATGAATCCTCCCAGTTTAACATAGGTGTGAACCCTCACACTGGGGTGTGTAATTAGTCACAGTATCTCATAACGAATGACATAAGGCTACAGAAGAATGAAAGATCTCTTTTTGCAACGCCTGCATAAAGACCGCCAAAAAATGTAACCCTTCACATTTCTCTTGAGCTGGACAGCAATTAGTTTGAGTGTCCATGGGGATTGTACAGGGTGGACATTCCTGGTCCGGTA
The DNA here is from genome assembly GCA_030068395.1 of Apalone spinifera. NCBI lineage: Eukaryota > Metazoa > Chordata > Testudines > Trionychidae > Apalone > Apalone spinifera. Next base: position 44,245,468 of record JANRFK010004440.1, on the reverse strand, counting down.
CCTCGGAACCTGACTGGTCCCGGATGAGGGATTTTGCTGGACCAAGGGAGGGAATTTTGGAGAAAGAGAGACTCTTTCTCCACTCATCTGAGGAAGTGGGTTTTGCCCACGAAAGCTCATGATTCTCTATTTATTTTTTTAGTCTCTAAGGTGCTACAGGACGACTCGTTTTAAGCCACACAAAACTACTTAAGACAGTCATGTCCAAATCAGGGCCAGGGGAGCGCACGAGGTCTCTTGCCTCCTATCTCTGCCTTGCCAGGCATTTCTCTCTAGGCTCTGCGCACCCTTGGCAATGGGGGGGAAGGAGAATTTGTGTGCTCCCTCATCCCAAGGTCTCAATTGGCCTGGGGACAGGGGAGCCGCGGGCAGGATCCACTGGCTTGGTAAGCTGGATCCGGCCTGCATGAACCATTGGTCTGACCCAGTGTGGCTGTTCTTTTATCCCTTTGGAAACCATCTTCCATACTCAAACTGTCTGCTCTCTTCTAATCCATCTTTCTCTCATTGATTAACAAAATGTAATCAGCACTGCTCTCGTTTAATGTGCACCGAAAATGATATGGGAGCAACATCGGTTAAGAAGCGCTATTTGTCAGCTGCTTGCATTCCTGTAGCTCTTGTAGACAGGGCTGATCGAAAGAGACAGAAGCAAAGCAGCTGAGTTGGCTACAGCTCCACTACAGACTCAGAACATGGCTTCCCAGTTAGATAATGACTGGGGTAAGGCAGTAGCAAAGTTTCCATCCACTTCAGCAAGTCAGACCTGAAGCCAACAGAGAAGTTGTGTTGCTTTTACCCAGGTGGCTTTGTCTAAGTGGTGCAGAAGGCTGTGTGGATGTCCTTATTTCACTTTAAAAAAATGTGTATTTTTTTTTTAAAACCAGACTTATTTTGATTTTGTTTAAGTCCATTTCTATTATTGTAGGGACAGACTTAAACTAAAACCAAAATACGTCTGTGTATTACAGTGACACCCACTCCCACAAGCGCCTCCTTGTTTGGGTGTGACCCCTCTCCTGGCAGTTTCTCTGGTGGTTTGTAGTAACTCAGCCCTCCGGCCAAGTCTCTCTCAGTCTGCATGGAACACAACTCAGACCCTTTCAGGTTACTACTTCACCAATGTCTACAAGTGTTCCCGGCAGGAGGACTGCGCTCTTTACCCTTTCACATAAGAGCCAGGGGGTCAGCCAATGAAATTAGCAGGCAGCAGGTCTAAAGACAAAGAAAAGGACGTACTTCACACAAGGCTCAGGCAGCCTGTGGTGTGTGTTGCCAGGGGATTTTGTACAGGTCAAAAGTACAACGGTGTTCAAAGTTCAAGAGGGACAGACCAATCAGTGGTTATTCGTCAAGACGGTCAGGGACACAAACCTACGCTCTGAGTGTCCCTTAACCAACAGCTGTCAGATGATGGAACTAGGCAATGGGGGAATGGATCGCTTGTTAATTACCTTGTTCTGTTCATGCTCAAAATCAGGGGTCTGCAACCCGTGTTCCCTCTAAGCTGCGCTGCAGCACAACTTCACAGGTGATTAATCACCCCCACCCAATCAGTCAGCTCCATGCATGGAGCCCCGAGCCTCTGACTGGGCGGGGCTGGTTAATCACCTGTGACTAACCAGCTGGGCTGCCACTGAGCAGCTTAAAGGGAACACTCTTTGCAACCTGTGGCTCTCGAGCCAAATGTGGCTACGTACGGAACCAAACACGGCTCTCTTGCCATTCCTAAAATACAGGCCACTTTTTAAATGAAAATGAAAAATTCATTCAAATTAATTCAAAAATTTAAAAAACGCATCATTACTCCTGTCGCTTGAATGCGCGTCTGAACCTGAATTTGACCAATTATGATGTAAGCGTCAAAGAAATGTGTGAAAAGAAGCAGCAGCAGAAGTGCCATTAAATAACACCGCAGCGATTACTGAAGTATTGTTGTTGAGATGCGGAAGGATGGCATAATGCTTCAGGAAAGTATGGTTCAACCACCATGTAGCAGCACGGCAAATGTCCCAAAGGGGGATCCACAGCCTTTTTGCAGGGTATGTCGACACCGCTCTTGTGGAGTGCACTCTTGGGGGGGGATCAGGAAGGGTCTTGCTCCGTATGGAGTAACATTGAGTGATACAGGAGACAATCATTCTTGATATGCGTTGTGACAAAATTGGTCACCCACTTGGCGCATTCTGCTATTGAAACAAACAGGTGGTGTGATGTACAAAAGGACCTGGTTCTGTCTATATAAAAGGAAAGTGTCCTGTGAACATTCAAGATATGCAGGGGAGCGTCTTGTCAGGATGATGAGGCTTGGGATAGAAGGTAAGAAGAACGATAAGTTCACTGACATGGAAGTCAGAGCACACCTTCGGTACAAAGGAAGAGTGAGGGTGCAGTATAACATTGTCCCTAGTGAAGGTACTATAAGGTGGCATCACCACAGGGCCGCAAGCTCGTTCATCCTGCAGGCAGATGTTATAGCAAGTAGAAAGGCAACTTTCATGGTCATCAGAGACAGCGGGCAGGTTGCAGTGGCTCCAACAGAGGCTGAGTGAGAGTGTCCAACACCATCTCCAGGTTCCACGACGGTGGCGGAGGCCTATGCGGCGGGTTGAGATTGTGCAGACCCTTGATGAATCTTCTTGTGGTGGGGTGTGCAAAAATGAAATAGTGATCAATCCGGGGGTGGAAGGCAGTTACAGAGGTAAGGTGGATGCAGAGAAGCAGAGATAAAACCCTGACGGCTTTAGGTCAAGGATGTAGTCTAAAATTACATGGAGCGGTGCCGCACATGGATCGATTCCATTTTGCATACATCATGCTGCGACTCTATTCCATTTTTGAAGGTAGGTAGTGCGCATGGTCTGCCGTCTGCTTGGATCGGGTAGAAGACATCCTACTGCATAGTAGAGCATTTTGGACTCTTGAAACCAGCAAGGAGCCAAGCCATCAGGTGTAGGGTTTAAGGTTAGGGGTGCAGTAGGATTCCCCCATTTTGGGTCAACAGATTGTGGCAGTTTGGGGGAAGATAAGGGAGTTGGAGAAACATCCAAGAGAGATGGGGATCAGAAGGAGGCTTTGAGGATTATTCGAGCCCCATGTCTATTGACTTTCTCGAGGACCCTTGCACTGTAGGGGATTGGTGGAAATGCGTAGAGTAGCGGGCCATTCCAGTTGACTAGGAAGGCATCCCCTAATGAGCCACATCCCACACCCACTCTGGAACAATACTGAGGGTGGTTGGTGTTGTCACAGGAGGTGACTAGATGGAGGCTGCTGCAAAGCAGATGTGTGTACTGACAATACAAGTGGAAGCATGTAAGAATAAGCCACTTTTTAATGCGTCCCACTATGTGCCTGGACCACTGAGGATAAGACCGCTCAGCTTACCTCCATGTGGCTAGTCCTTTAGCACAAGCTGTGTGGAGAATGGAGGCCTGAAGGTCATTCCCCTTGTGAAGCTGGATATGCCAGCCCCTTGCTAATGTTTTATCACGATTATTTGACTGCCATCAGAGTCAGATTATTATGTCAGAGTCATCATGTTCTATGTCTGACATGCTATGGCAACTGGGTGACATTTACCGACGGTCCCATTTTTGATACTCTGAATCCTTATGGCATGAGGGTAACACATAGAGCCAGCTTTCCAAAGAGGACACCTAACTAACATGCATGGAAATCTCCTGATGAAAACTAGACCTTCCCCTCAGACCAAGCCCATAAACATACTTCCATCTGACTGACCCAGTGGTCAGTACGTGATTAAGTTCATGCCTAGCTTTAAGCACTTCAGTATCCCACTGTTTTGAGGTTACTCTTTTGCTTAAGGTCATGGGATTCTCTCCCTCAGTGTGTCACCATCAGGAATATCGGTGAGACAAGACCGGTCGAATTTTTAGCAGGGCTCACACGACCCTCAACTCTGCTTCTCCCTCACGTTCAATGTGAAGAGTGCCATCTCCCAGAACCGTGGGGAAGGAGGTTGGTGAGGAGAGAAAACATCCTGGCTGTGTGGCCCAGGGATTTGCTGCCCCCAAAGGCAGGGAACGAGGCAGGCTCTGTATGCCTCCTCCGGGGCTTCAGAAATAAACACTGCCAGGAAGTGCCTGAATCTGTAAGTTCATAATTATTTCAATGGAGAAACACAACACAAGGGAGCATTACTGGACAAGGCATAATGGACTTAAATTGCAGCAACATCAGACATTAGGAAAAAAGCTTCCTGCCAGGGTAGTTAAGCCCTGGAACAAATTGCATAGGGAGGCTGTGGAATCTCTGCCAATGAAGGTTATGAATGGGTTAGACAAACGCCTGTGTTGGCTAGCGTAAGTTTACTTGGACCTAGCTCAGTGCAGGCATGTGGACTAGGGATTTAACTATTGGTTAATTGAATAATCGATTAACCTCATGAATTCTTATCCGTTAGTTGACCATAGTCCCCGAGGGTGGGGCTGACAGCCAGTGCGCTCCGGCCCCACTCCTCAGGAGCCCCCTACTGCTTGGCACTGCTGCCTCTGTATCAGAGGAAGCAGCATGGGGTGCCAGGCAGGAGCTGGTCCGCAAGGGGAGCCAGTTTAAAAACCAGCTCCCCTCGTGGATCGGCTGCCTGTCATCCTATACTGCTGCCTCTGATACAGAGGCAGCAGAGCAAGGTGGCAGTAACCCCTGGCCAGGGGGAGGGGCTGGGCTCCTGGACCGAGTACAAGCTGGAACTGAGCCGGGCTGTCCGCCTGGCTCCTAATACACCTTAAATGCAGAGCCGCGGGGAAGAGGGGGGTTGGTCCCAGACTCAACGTGAGCTAGGACTGAGCTGGGCTGCTGGCCAGCCTGCTAAAAAACGTACCGGTGGCGGGGGGGAGGAAAATGCATGTATTCTATTGCATTAACCTATACACTTTTGCTTATCGGTTAATCGACTCCACTATTACATCCCTAATCTGGGCTAGATGATCCACCGAGATCATATTTCTATGCTTATTTAAGTTGCCTGGGGCTGCTTATTCACCTTATGGACCGTGGTGCTGATTTTCCTGGATGAATGAGAACTGGCTGCACCCAACTGCCAACGTCTAAAGAGAAAATATGAGCAGGGGGTACGCTCGGTTGGGATGAGCAAAGGAATAATGGTGTGTGTGCGCATGTTATATTTTATGTCTCTCTGTCTGGGTCTTACTAGGATACTGGAGGGGAAGGGGATTACCTGTTCTTCTTTTGGCCTGCAAGGCCGCGAAACATAACCCAATCTGCACAATGGATTCTAGCCTCAGTGTGTTTGGTACAGCGATACATGTAACGCCAAGTTAGAGCTGGCTTTACTTAAAGGACTCTGCTCTGCAAAGCCACTTTGTTGACCATGACCTCTGATGTACCGGCTCTATAAAGGCAAAGGTTCTTCAGCTAAGAGAACATTCACACTTCTTCATCTCATAGCAGATCAAGAAAATAATGGCAACTACATTTTGATTTCCAAGATTTCTTTATCTCATGTCTGATGGAAAGTATATTACAAATATTTATTCAACAATAATTACAAATATCACTAGGTGATTTGCAGTTTCAGATTTAATTAACTTTAAGGATTGCAATGTAAGTATCTGAGTTAAATATGTTTGCTGTCATCATTAGCCAATTTAGATAGAGATATAATAGATAATGACAGTAGAAAATATAGTCAATCAATTTCACTGTCATTAATATAGCCTGCTCTGTGAAGAGCAATGTTACATTGAAGCATTACAAATTATCTAATTGTTTTGGGTGTGTGTATGCAAATCACTTTGACTCACAGGACTGTTTCTTTTGAAAATAATCCTTGTAAGGGAAACAATTACTTGCCATTTCCACTAGACCTGGAAGCCTAGTGCTCTCTCAGTGCTAGGAAATTGCTAAAATGTCTGAAGTAGAACAAAATGCATGATCAGAAATGCCTCAAGATGGTGGATTCAACATACAGTCGAATGCTTATCCCTCATTAAATTATCACTTTTTGCAACACTTGTACAAACATTCATCTGTCCACATAAGAACCCTGTGAAGTAGGGATGTAAAATCCTGTTTAATTGGTTAGCCAGTTAAATGTGAAGTTTAACCAGTTAATCAAGGGGGGGGGGGGGAGGGAGAGGGCACTCCAGCCCAGCTGTGCTGGAGCATCCTCTCTCCTGCTGTGGCTGGGCTGGAGCAACCCCCCCCCCTGCAGGCAACTGCTGATCCAGTCTGCCTGGAGTAGCCCCTGTCCGCAGCAGGCCCTTTGGGGCTGGAGCAGCTCCCTGCCCACTGTGGGTGGGGAGCTGCTCCAGCCCCCACTGGTAACTAGAACTGGTAAGTATCATCCGTTAAGGATGATACTAACTGGTTAACTTTCACCTCCCTGCTGTGGGGTAGGGAAGGGTTATCCCCATCTTACAAAGGATACAGAGGCACAGGGCCTCTAGCCCCTCACGGTACTTAGAAGCCAAATTCCCACTGATTTCAATGGGAATTAGGTGCCAGGCCAGAGAGATTGAATGGCTCACCTGCGGAGGTGAAGATGGGACCACAGGGGTTCTGGGCCACGGATACTTTTGCATCTACCACAGGAAGTGTAGGCTGGCTCCCATGGGAGGCCCATGCAAGGCAAGGCTCAGCAGGAAATACTGGCCAGCTGGACCTGAGTGACAGCCCCGACTGGCCAATAGCAGTAGTTAAGCCAGGAAGCCATGATGGAAAACCATCAGAGCAATGACACAGACTATCTGCCTGTGTCTGCTCCAGACCCCTGCTTACAGTCGACTCTACACTCCGGCTTTAGACCCTGATTTATCTTCGATTTTGCTCTTCGATTGCCATCTATAACCTGGTGCCTGACCGTGACTTCCTGGTAACCTGCCCGGGCCTGACAGACTCTCCATTCATCCTCTAGCCTGTCTTGGACTCTGGCTTCCTCCTACCCGACAGCCTGCTCCAGTCACAAGCTCTGACTCCTCCCGTCTTCCCCACGACAAAGCTTTTGAGAGAGACATGGAAACCGACCCCGGGCGTCCTCATTCACAGGCCAATTCTTCCTACACTGGCTTTTAACGACCTTTCCCTGGAGCTTAGTACAATCCGTCCCTCCCACCCCTTCCACTCAGGACAGAGCCCTGGTTCTCAAAATGTCGTGTCACTTAGCAGGGAGGCCAATGTGTGAGTTTTACACAGTGACAGGGCATGCAGGAGAGCAATGGAGCTCTACAGTACGGACAAAGGAGCAGAGTTTTACCAACCGTGTACGCATCTGCCTTGCACACATGCCGCGTATTCACCCATCCCTTGCATTGCCAGTTGCATTTTAAAATCACTCGTTTAGAAGAGACTCAAGATTAAAAAAATGATCTCAACATTTCCAGAGGGGTTTATCTTTCTTGTTCTCTGGCCTGTAACCCTGCAGATTAATGCAGTCCTAGTATTTTGCTATAGCCAATCTGCTAGTCAGAACACCGTGCAGCTTTCGGTGCTGCGGCTCACAGGGAGAGTCAAGTGGTATGCCAATAGGAAATGCCAACATGAAATCATTATTTTTTGGCAGGTGACACTTACTCAAGGAGTATGTTTATTTAGATTTAGGGAAGCCAAGCAGGAGCCCATAGAATGATCTGGGAATTGTAAACCAAAGAAAATTTAAAAAAGGTGTCTGTGACCTTATGGGGATTGTTCCACATTTTTAGGTTTTACCGATTTCCACTGATAAATTCCCAGGGTTTTCATTTATCAAAGGAGTTCAGTTTTTACTGATTTGCACTCAATGATAAATCCACTCAGTTCACCCAACTTCACCCAGTTGTTGTGTCCCGCAGCCCTGAGATGGAAGCGGTTTCTCAGCTAAAAACACGCACGGCACAAGTTGGAAACATCAAGCGTTGTTAATATCATGCGGTGACTGGCTCACACAGAGACACTGCCCGCCTATTTCTTTGAGTCAATTTAGTGCCATCCTACCCGGCCAAAATCATCCCTCCTCAGATAAGGGCAAACATGAGTGGGGGGGGGAGGGGGAAGGAGGAGGGCAGGCAAATTCCTGCCCGAATGCCACCAAGCATATCAGTGCTCAGACATTGCCCAGAAAAGTCAAGATGGGAGTGAAGTGGACGCCCTACTGGTATTGAGGCCTCTGCTCACATGGACAGCAGAAAGCAGCAGAAGTGGGGAGTTATATGGGCTCATAGTGCCCAGGCTCCTGGAATATTCCTGGCCTGGGGGCCTGGCTCCAGCAAAATTCGGCACCAGGTCTCTCCCATGGCCTAGTCTGCTGCCCTGTGAGCCTACCTGGTGAGTCTCCTGCCCCACCTGCTGCCCCCAAGCAATTTAAAAAGGCCCAGGCCCATGACACCACCAGCAGCAGCAGCGGGGCTAGAGCAGCTTCTTGCCTGCCTGATCAGCACAGAGCTGATGGCATGTTCCCGGGCAGGAGGTGCAGGTGGTTGTGCCTCCTCCCTGAGCGCCCCCATAGCCAATGTGGGAGCAGAGCACAGAGACCCCGCCCCGAGGAGCTGCTGCCACAGAGGGGTGCCCCAGGTAAGCACTGCATCCCCCCCTTGTACTCCTCCTGCCCCCAAATTCCTTCCCTCCCCCTGCCACCCTTCCATCCCAAAACTTCCTCAGAGAGTCTGCACCCCTTTCCCCCTCCTGTGCCCCATCCTCTGCCCCAGCCTGCCCCCAAACTCCCTCCCAGAGCCTGGACACCATCCCAGAGCCTTCACCCCAATCTTTTACCCTAGCCCAGAGCCTGCCCCCAGACCTCCTTTTGCACCCAAACTCCCTCCCAGAGCCCGCACCCCAGACCCCACACAAACCCTCTCCCAAAGCCTTAGGCAGATGGAGGGGGACGGCTTGAACTGGTTCTGGGTATCCTCAAGACCTGCCACCTCTGTAAAGGAGCACAGTTGTCGGGTAAAACAAAACAACCACCGTGCATTCTAGAGGGACCAATTGGAGTCTGTGTGTGACAATTATTGTCCAGCAGCAAAACCCCTTCCTAACAGAGACAACATCACTCATAAGTATCTGAAAGCAAATGCTTTAATATCTGAACCGATGGAACAAATGGATGGAAATATGGTGTTTAGTCTGATTTTTGATAAGTCTCCTGGTGCTTTGGACCATTCGATTCTTGGCCTTTTGTTTCCATTTCTTTATTTCAAAAGTGAACAAACCTGCACCGTTTTGTGCAGTGACATTTACCCTCTCTGCTGAAACCTGCTTTGTCAATGCATCAATAGCTGGCAGGTCTGAGATGTACCAACGACCTTGGGAAAAATATGGCCACAGCTTAACACAGATTCTGCTTCCTGCATAGCTAAGTTTTCCCGGGAGATTAAACTCAATCAGAAACTAGAGTTGCCACGTATTCCTTGTCCTGCTCCTCTGATTAACATGGCGTTCTCAGCAGCTATTGCCTCAGAAGAAATGAAAGACACGACAGCTTGCATCACTGGATTGAGGGCCCTGTTGGAGCATGCAAACAAGTGGAAGGCTTTGTTTTACGCGGTGTGAGACGAATGCAGAGTAGACTGCTGATTACCTACCCCTGTGGTGACACATAGCTGGATGAACTTGTACTTATTTACATGGCAGGTAGCAAACATGTGGCCTGTGGTAATGAGTCTCCTAGAGCATCTTGAATTTGTTGGTTTTAAATCAGAAACTCCACAGAAATGGGCAAGTAACCAAAATGACCATCAGATTCTGCCCCCCAAAGCAATGATTGTTGTTAAAAACCTGAAGTCACTCTGTGACACAGAACACGTGAGCTTTCGCAGACCACAGCAGACAACACTGGACCCTGACAACCAAAATCTCAGCAGAACTACAGGAGATCCTACGTTCCATGTGTTTCTGGAAGTCCTTATCACCCAGGAACATGAGAAGACTGAAAGAGGATTCAAAACAATGCTCAGTGTGAAACGGGAGACGACCATGGTCTGTAATCTGAAACCCCCAAATGTTTGGGGTCAAAGATTGTTTTTGGAAGGTCATCCATGTGTTTCACCCCTGCCTCCAGATTAATTTTGCACACGATCATAATGTGACAGCGTTTCAGCCATTTGCCACTAGAGATGAAATTTCAAATCTGAATGTTGAATTAACTACTTAGACAATTGCCTAACACACTTTCTGAGTTAGGAATGTATCCCTTCCCCCTAGATGTACTGATGTGTATTTTCAAAGCTGGACTACCACGAAGGTCATTTCTACACTACATGGAAGATCGACGTTGCCACGGTTGATCTTCCGAGGTTCGATTTAGCGGGTCTAGTATAGATCCGTTACATTGAACTCAAAGGTTGCCCCCATTAGTGCCGGTACTCCTGCTCCTCACGAGAAGTAAGGGAAGCCGACGTGAGCATTTGCATCCGTTGACTCCAGCTGTGGGGAAACCCGATGCAAGATGTGTCGACCCCAACTACATAATTTACATCACTGGAGTTGCGCATCTTACTTCGACCTTCTGTATTGTAGAGCAGGCTTCAGCGAGAAAGAGGCTCAACGTACTTTGAAGGAAATTATGTGAGTGAATACAAGCCAGGACTTCTGGAAAAACTACAAGCTTTGAGAGACAACATACACCTTTGTACCTTACAAAAGTGTTTTTTTCTTTTTCTCCAATTGTCCTGATTTTTCAATTTGTAACCTGATTTCACCCCAGTTTAATGGTTGGAAAATAGACACAAAGATTCGTGGATTTAAACACAAATAAAAGCTGACAACATGGAACACAATTTATGGACCAGACGGTGAGCCTTGCTACAGGCTCATGTGCAAGAGTAGCAGGCTCGGAAGCATTCCTTTACACAGCCGTGAAGGGTGGGCAAGATACGGTTCGTGGGCCAGCTCCAGCCCGTCAAGCCTTTCAATCCAGCCCATGGCCCGCGCCGCCCGGACCCTCAAGCACAGAGCAGCCCCATGCCACTCAAAGTGTCTGGCTGCTCCATGTGGCTTTCTGTATTGCATGGAGGACTGGGGGACATTGTGTGTGTTGCTCTCACCCCCAGCACAATCTCTCAGCTCATAGTGGCCAAAAACTGGCCAATGGGAGCTGAGAGATTGTGCTGGGGGTGGGGGCAGCACATGAAGCCTCCCTTCTCCCCCAACACGTGCCACAGAGCCACACGGAGCAGCCAGATGTTTTGAGCCTGTGTCTGAGCAGTCAGGGAGCCTGCCCAAGGGGCCCGTTGGGATGCTGACTGGGAGCTGCCTAGGCATGCGCCTCCTAGCCATAGCCTGCCTCTAGCACCACACCTCTCCCTCCCCTAACTCCCTGCCCCAGGCCAAACCCCCTACATCCCCTTCTCCTAGCCCAGGGCACAAATCCCTCCCAGACCCGGCACCTCCTCCTAGACCCCTACCCAAGCCAGGATCCTCTCCTTCCGACCCTGCAACGGCAATCCCTCACCCCAGGTCACAACCCCCTCCTCCACCCAAACTCCCCCTCACCCTCTCCTGCACCCCAGTCTCCTATCCCACAGGTCTCCCAAGGGCCAACCCAGCAACCTAACCACAGAGCAATCTTCCCTCTCTCACCCTCAGCCGTTAGCCCAGCCCTTGACTTGCTTGCCATCAGAGCTGAGGCATGGCTCCCCTTCCCAATGGCTCCAGAGGCGTTTGTGCAGCCACCCCATACGCTGACCCACAGCATGCAGAATATTGCCCCATGACTGGCCTAGAACAGAAGGCTGCGTACATTATAAACATCATTTGTACACCGTGTGTGCAATGTGCTCCCACAAGAAAATTACTTTCCCTACTCCACCTGAAAACAACCCCCTACCCCAATTCCCACCCTCCTGTCAGTCATGCTTGTTACACCAACCCACAGCGGTCACATTTGCGCCAGATGTGCTCCTTACAGTACAGGCAGAAGGAAGGGAACGGTGAGAAAACAGCATGGTTCACGGAGAGGTTTCCTGGTGTTCAGGATAAATGAGCAGAGAAGAGGAAGAGAAATGGGGGGAGGGGGAATTGGGTACAGCTGGGAAATGGTCAGCCTTTATCGAGGTAAGATAAGGGGGTCAGGCAATGACAGCTGGGCATGGGAAGGAACAGGAGGTTCAGAGTCCAGTGTAAAAGGAGCCCTTTGCTCCAGGTGTGTCTGCACACATGTTCATGCAGCCATCTGTCACTGTTTGGGAACATTTCACGGCACCCCTTCCCAAAGGGAAAAGAGGGGGGCTATCAGCACAAACCACCAGACACTCCCAGTGACTTCTCTTTTGGAATAATGGATCTCTGAGGCTCTCTGAAATCCACACAGGAATGGCATTCTGGGAACACAGAGGGCTTAATTACAATATCCCCTACACCAGGGGTGAACAAAATAATATATAATAATATATGGAGATATACCTCTCTCCTAGGACTGGAAGAGACCTTGAGGGGGCATCAAGTCCAGTCCCCTGCCCTCATGGCAGGACCAAGCACCATCCCTGACTGCTTTGCCCCAGCTCCCTAAATAGCCCCCTCAAAGACTGAAGTCACAACCCTGGGTTTAGCAGGCCAATGCTCAAACTATTGATCTACCCCTCCTCCCTCTGCAGGCTGGATCCGGCTCAGACATCCTGCCGCTCCCCTGCCCCCAGGCCAATCAGGGCCTAGGGACGGGGTAGCGTGTGGCACTTAGAGTCAGCCTTGGCGGTTGACAAAGTGCTGCACGCCGGAGGGCAGGAGACAAAGACTTCATGTGCTCCCCCACCACAGACCAATCAGGGTCTGTGGACAGGGAAGCACGGAAGTGTCCTGGCCCTGCCCCTTCTGCTTGAGGCTCTGCCCCATCTGGGGCAGCCTGGGGTCATTTCAAAAATTTCTGAAGTGGCCCCCAGTCAAAAATTATTACCCACCCCAGGCCTACACAAACTCTTTGTGAGAACACAAACTGAGGCCCATTTCTGTGACATTTACAGGTTAATAGGGTATTACTGTACATCAGTGTCTCTTTCAGTAGGTCTCCCCCCCCCACCCCTCTCTGAGTTGGGACCCTTCCATTCTTGGCCCTCTCCTCTTCTCCTTTGCCTTTGGCTGCAAGGTCAAAGAGCCATTTACGAGCCGAACTCTCTCCCTGTGTAGGTACTCCTACACAGCGACCAAGCTACCGCCTAACCATCTCGTGGGTAAATGAACCTGCTGAGCTTCTTTAGTCCCTCAATGGATAGCAGGTTTTCCAGACCCCAAAACCCTCTTAAAACTCTGAAGCAGACACCAAAACTGGCTGCCGTAACCAGCAACAATCTCACCACTGCCATGTACAGAGCTAACACCACCTCCCTATACCTACGCTCTTCCCTAACTAAAATCTCAGCCTGACTCGGCAGGTCTGCATCCGCACTTAGCCTGGTCAAATCTGAGCTCCCGGTCTCTCCCCCAAAGCCCTCCTCCCCACCACACCTTTCCTCAGCCTGGTGGAAGGTGTCCTCACCCTCTCTGTTTCTCGGTCCACATTTGAGTGTCACGGACCTAAATGCAATCTAAACCTGGGCCCTTTTCCCTGCATGTTTCACTCCCGGCTGGCTGGTTTGGCATCCTAGCTACCACGTCTCTGGCCTCTGCGTCTGGTGCCTCAACACCCTTCAAGTTTCATGCTGCTGCTAATATCTCCCTTTGCCACTCCATTCTAAGTCTCTCTATTGGCTCCCCCTCCGCATTAAACACCAACTTCTTGTCCTAACCTCCAAAGTCCTCACCACGCTAGCCCCACCTTGTCTATTCATCCTATTATCTTATGGCATGGTCTCCTCCCGCCTCCAGTCCACCACCACAGTCTAGATCACCTACTTGGCCCTCTCAAAGACCTTAACGCTTTCTCCCTCGGCACCGCTTTGAGTGGGAAAAGCTCTAAAAAACCATGACGCCACCTCCTAATACTCCTCCAAGACTCTCCTCACAACTGCCCTCTGCTGTAGCCTATAGAGAGGGAAGGAAGTGCTGGTGGCTCAGATTCTATCCTGTTCATTCTACAAAGCAGGATTGTTCAGGGGGCCAAAACAAGTATAATTGAGAATGTCCACAGGGCCAGCAAAAGTGCGTTTGCAGCATGCGTAGGCACACCCGCCTTAGCTAGATCAAAGCTAGTAACACGATAAAGGTGGCCCCAGTTAACCTACAGTACAAACCCAAGGGTCCTGAGTACATGCTCCGGTTGCGAGCTCACACAGCCGCATTGTCACTGCTATTGTTAACCAGGCTTGTGAGATTAAAGCTAGAATGGTGGGCCGACCTGTGCTTTAACATGCCTTCACCTGCAGTATAGACATCTCCCTAAAAGTAAGGGCATAAAACGGAACCAAAGTCAGAGTATCATGAAATGCTTGCTAATAGTTTCATCTATGAGACACCGGCTAACGGCTGTGGTGGGACTGTTGAAATCACAAAACCCGGTACAATATGCAGTGAGGAGCTATCCAGGGTGGATAAACCAAACCAGTGCACCTCCTCTCCAATTTTTATGATTCTCTGCCGCATGTGCTCCCCCAGTGGCTTGGCTGTGCTGAAATATTGCAGTTGGCAAAAATGTTCTGCAGAGACTCCAACAACAGGAAGCAAAAACTGACTTCAGGGGATTTTTTTTTAAATTCATGGTCTAGATGAAGAGACAGGAGTCTAGAAAGTGCCACAGCCTGGAGACAGTACAAGAGCAGACTCTTACAATGGACGGTGAGGGGTAATGGCCGTATTGTCTAATCTCAGCATTGCCTTTTTATTTATTGCTCTTCTCCAGCAGGTTGTGGTCATTACCATGAGGGATGCTCATCAGTGTCTTATTCATATCAAAGAGAGGCTATTCCCCTTGATTTCCTCTTGCACAGGACTTATTGCTATTGAAGAGCGTTACTGCGACCCTATAGGCTTCTACTGGAGTCAAATGGGGTTAGTTTTTCTTTTGCTGCTGACCAGAGGTCCCAGCTATCACTTTGATTTCCTTCCTTTGATCTGATTTCCTCCCACTGCATGGGATGGGATGGGACCAAGTGGAATTTGTCAGTAAATCCCAAATAATCAGCAATACCTTCGAAGGGGTGTTACCGACCTCTGATTTGTGTTTAGCATCCAATCCCGTATGATAAACCCACGTGACTCTGGTCAGTCGGGCCGCGCTAACGTAGCACCATGCTCACTGAGCTAAAAGGATCGTTTCACTGTTGCCTTGTCTTCCACTGCCCTGCCAGTTGTTTCATGTGGATTTAGACACTGTAAACTCTTTGGGGCAGATTGTGCTTGGGGAACTCCAGCCCTCCGGAGCCCAGAGCCTACTCCTAAAAGGCCTTTATGCAGACTTATGTAATAATAATGCTAGCACTGGGTACATACATTGTCCAGTAGAATGCGTCTCTCAGTTCGGAGGAGCGTTTAGTTTCATTGAGGTCACGATTTAAAATGCTGCAGCTTTAATGTAGGCCCGTCATCTCATATGGGCACTAGATGGTATACTCGGGATGAAGATCTCTCTCGGGGTGACTTATGAGATGTACAATGGATTTGGCAGTGATTGGCATTATGATGGAAAGGTTTAATGAGCCAAACTATCTCTTTCTATGTACTTCAGCTTCTTTTGCCGTTTTCATTCAGTGAAATAAACAAACAAACAGTCTCCTACTAACTTCAGGACGTACGCAGCTTTTTTTTCAGTCAACACATAAAGGAGGAAGAGGTTGACCAGGCAATGACCCTGAGAGATTGCCTATAGTTTAATGATAAGAAAGACCAGGAGTCATGCTGCAGGCCTAGGGAAGCAAGAGAAGGAACAAAGCTTTGCAACAATCCATGGGATCTGCCGGTTCCCTTCTAGGTACAGTTCGCTTGTTGAAAGGGTTCCTCAAAAGGAAACCACTGTACAAGTCTTGAAGCTATGACTCTTGTCCCTTTAAAAAGAATGTAAGGGTGTTGCAAGATACACCATTTCCAGCCTTTCTAGAGGACCACAAATAGTTCCTTTCCCTAAATCCCACTGGGGATAACTCCCTTTTGCTTACCATCAAGTCAATTCTTGATATGTTACCTTTGACGCTGGATATCTTTTTTATGTTTCATATTTCAAATTAACCCTCTTCCCCCATTGAAAATGGGGTGCATCTTCTGGCCAGATACTTGCTGCCCTCCACAAGACTATTTTGGAATAATGCAGACAGTGGCAGGCACAGCTTTTCCAACTAATTGACATGACATGACTATTTAGCCATCTGGAGTGTTGGCTGAGAATAATGGTGCACAACGTGGGGAAGCAAAAGCCCAAAGCAGAGGGGGAAAAGGTAAGATTTAATCAAAACAAGCGAATTCCCCCTTTTTAAGTAGAATTTTTCAAAAACTCAATTGCACAGCTGGGATGCTGCTATTTGAGGACTGACACTTATGCGATCTCTAGTTAAAAATAAAATAAAAAAAATGTACAGAAGAAAACAATCAGGCCGAGCAATAAGATGACAATCAATTGCATTCTGCACATTTTTCCACTGAGGAGAGCTGCATGGTTCAGAAACAAAGAAAAACACTGGAAATTTAAAATGATGTCAAAAATACATCATTTTGGACTCCCCATGGACAGGGCCTGCTACCGCAAAGCAGTCTCTGCCCGTGGAAAGCCTGGGCCCATCGTGGGCAGAGGCTGCTTCCTGGCTGCCTCCCCGCATCAGAGGTGGCACCAAGAGAGGGCTGGTGGCACCACGGAGCCGGTGCGGCGGAGAACCGGCTTTTAAGCCAGCTCCCCGCAGCACTGGCTGCTAATTCCTCTGCCTTTGCTGCCTCTGATACAGAGGCAGCAAGGGCAGGGGTGGGGTAATGCAAGTAGTGGAGAAGATTAATGTATAAACCTAGTCTTATTTGGTTAATCATATATTCAACTGCTCATTTACATCCCCAGTAAAGACCCGCTAAATTGACCATTGATGGCTCCCCTGTTGACCCAGATACTCCACAGTGTCATGAGGTGTAAGGGAAATCCATGGGAGAGTTTCTCCTGTCAACTCCGGCAGCGGGGATGCTGCCAAAATTCAACTTATGGTACGTCAACTCTGGCTACTCTATTCTCATAGCTGGATTTGTGTATCTTAGGGCAACTTCCTTGCATAACATAGACCTGGCTTATGAGAGCCCTCTCTACTATTGATGTCGCTAATCTTGGCACATGCTCATGACAGGACAGCAAAACGATATCACTGCTTCATAGTCTGTTTAGTGGGAATGCAGAGTCTGTTTCCATACCCCTCCTCCTGTGATTCTGGAAGGCTTAAACCTAAAAGAAATGTTGCCAGCATGAGGATCCCTCTGATTTCAAGTCTCTCCAAGTAGGATATATGCTCTGTTCCATCTGTCCATCTACCTGGTACTGGACATCTGCCCGCAGCTGCTGTTTAATGCAGCGTATTGACACATACATCATCCTTTCCTACCCACCTTAACTGTAACCTTAACTTATATAAATATCTTCATTTCCCACCACCACCAAACGCTGCAGAGTATAAACTATATGCCAACATACTGCACGAAAATCAAAATCCCAGCTGGCTGTATCGCAATTCATCAGCACAGTAGGTCAAACACACTTTTCCTGCACCCCATGACACTATTCACTTTTGTCATTAATCTGATAAACATGAGAATCTTTCCCAGTAATTGTTGTGTCGACATGCTCAGCATTAAGCAAAGGATTTCCCCCTTCATTGCATGGCTGCAATCCATTGCAGTCATTTTACGAAAAGACTTTGCAGTCCCATGTAAAATGATGAAAAACTATGGATCACAAAACAGCTCTCTTTTCCCCCTAGCCCCCCCGGCAACTTATTGCAAACTATATCTTGGACCCATCGCCAAACATTTCTAATACTGGGACAATGGCAAACAACGTGTGAAAAAATGTTCCAGGGAGTTCTCATCCTGCCTGCAACCATCATTCTCCTGAAGAAATCACACTTCAACATGCATGTAGGAGTCCAGTCCATTCTCTGTATACTATTGTGTCATGGTAAGGGATTCTTTTGCTCACTACAGCTGATGTTTTCTTACATCAACATCCACGTTTAGTACCATTCCAATCTCTAACTGAGCCACTATAGTGCACAAGTAGACTACAAGTTGTTCAACCACCAGTGCATAATATTTTGATCATGAAAGTTTAATACTGGAAAAAAAAATCTATAAGAGGTAGCTTGTGTGCTCTATGGATTCTAAAACAGAGCATTTGAAACAACATGAAATCTAGTTTGCCATTTGCTTCCTGAGTTACCATCATTTTGGAGAGATGCAAAGGGAGCCGTGCAGGGATATCCTTTAGCAGAAACAATTGCTGACTTTTCTCATTCCTCCTAGCAAATACGCTTACCCTCCGCTTTTATTTTAGCAGTGTTTTAGATGCAAGATCGATGGGTTCAGCTCATTTTATTCTGCTCTGTCCTCGGCCTAAACCATGCAGCTTTGAACTTGTCTGAATTAAAGAGACAGGATACTGTGTATTGCATTCATAACAGCATAAAAATGTATAAACTGAACTCTCCCCCACCTGAATATTTCATTCTGCTACACTGTCCATATTTCTGTATTTGACAGATATTCAATAGTTCTGTTTTCTGGGAAGCGCGAACACCATATGGACACTGGGAAACAACTATCACCCAGCAAGCACCTTTACCACTTAGCTGGAAAAACAAAGATTAGAGAAGAGTTAATAAAATATTTGATTGGGATTTTTTTAAAATACTCTATATGGAATGGGATGTGTCTCAAAAATGATTTCTGTATTTCACCATAAAAAGAAAGTTGAAAAAGAAGTCCAAGATGTAATTTGGGGGCAATACAGATCAATGGAAAATGCTCTGGTTTCTTCGACCAGGTCTACGCTGCAAAGGTTTATTAGCACAGCTATGCTGGTCAGAGATGGGGTGAGAGTCTTATTTTTCTATTATAGCTCACTAGAAGAGTCACCCAGCATTGCTCAGGTCCTGAAGCTCCATTCATTTTTTGTTTTCTGGAAAATAAAATGAAAACGTCCAGGCTTCATTTGAATCATTGCTCTGGGTGGAGCTAGGGATGAGGGGTTCAGTATGCAGGCTACCCCAGCCCTCTCTCACCACAGCAGCTTGGAACCAGGCGAGAAGCACCTCTCCATGGACCTTGTGACTCCAGCAGGTATAGCTGGGGGAAGGGTGCATGTCCCCCAGCTGGGGCAGGTCCAGGTGTGTTTACCCCCTGCGCTCCCCAGCAAGAGGCTATGCCCACACTACCGGGTTATTTCGAAATAACTCTCAAAGTAACCATAGTCCTCTTCGCAAGCAGGAGTTATTTCAAAATAACAAGCCCATTATTTCGAACCAATAGGCTTGGCAGTGTGGCCGCTCTTGTTATTTCAAAACAAGGGGAGTTATTTCAAAACAACTTCCCAATGTAGACATGCCCTGAGTGAGGAATGCACCGAACTGTGCATTTCCCCCTCACTCCCTGCTGAAGGAAAACAGTCTGCAAATGTTCCCGTATGAAGTGTGGGGGGGAGGTTCAGGTGCCTGGGGGTGGGAGTTAAGGGCTGGGGCAGTCCTAGATGGGGGAGGGGGCAGTGCTCCCCCAGCCAGCCCCTTTCACCTGCCTCCTGATTCTGTCTCTTTTCTGTATGGTTTTCTGAGAAGCAATCCCATTCTAGGTGCATCCCCTTGTCCTGGGACAACCAAACCCTGCCCTTATCTAGCTCTTGTCATTTAGGAGGAGTTCTTGAACAGACAGACTCTCTCAAATATATAGCAGATATCATTTGGGGAGATGGGTTATCTAATCCAACAAAAGATCTCCATACACCAGTACAAAGCGGGTTTCCACTAGGGAAATCTGCCAGTATAGCCAGACCATTATAGGTGTAACAGCCAAGTCTTCCTTAGACAATATCTTTCTGGCTGAAATGTAGACCCTGGACATATTAGGGTGAATATTCAGCATAGTTCCTACATGGAGCTACGCATAGGATTACTAATGTTTTTAGGCAAAATTCATGGCCCATCACTGAATATTCACCCAATGAAACTACAGTACTTTAGCATGGCATGGGGAGAGCAGGAACTAAGTGCTGCCAAATGTTAATGTTCTCACACAGAATGCAAAACTAAATTAGAAGACCTGAGAGCACAATTGAATTCTGCATCCCGTTGTGTGTAAAAAGAAAAAATAAAAAGGTAACAGGGCATGCACCAGTTACGCCTTACTGAATATTTTAGCCTTCCATAGCACTGCTAATAACATCACTGCCTCTGAATTCTGTTCTGGTCAGTGCTCAATTGCTACAAAGGAGAGAAGGGTCTTGATACTAAATAGCCTGTCGCTGAGCACTTCCTAGCTTTATTGGCAGG
This sequence comes from Apalone spinifera, assembly GCA_030068395.1. NCBI lineage: Eukaryota > Metazoa > Chordata > Testudines > Trionychidae > Apalone > Apalone spinifera. Next base: position 44,225,147 of record JANRFK010004440.1, on the reverse strand, counting down.
ATCACTTATGAGGGGACACAGGAGGCTATTAAAGTAATTCTGCATTGTTCCTGCTTTCAGGGAGCAAAGCGGCAAAAGTCACTGCGAGTATTTGGTCAGGGAGAACGCTAAGAGAGAAGAATGAATATCGACTTTGTACAATATTGCTAACCGAGCACGCCGTTCACACCTTGTGGCATTCACTGGGTTTTTCACCATGCAGCTAGTATTACCGATATACAACTTGAATGCTTCCTCATCAGGAAATAAGGCACAGTTTGAAATAATTGCAACTCTAAGGCCAAATTCTCCCCCAGCAACGATACAACAACTGAAGCCAATGGAAGGCAAGGGAATGCTTATTCTATAAACAAGATCTATCCCATTACCACGTGTTATCAGTTATTTGCTTGACTGTGTGGGTTATCAAGTTCCCATAGATCCTTCCTAAAGCACTTCATTTTTTTTTGTGATTTATATCCCAGTGTTCAAAGATGAACACCATCCAGCTTGGATTTATGGAATGGCTACATCCCAGATGTGTAACTTGGGCTGGTGGTTTCCTTATGACAGAGGTGGAGAACCTTCTTTTGGGTCAGGAGCCACTGACCCGCAGGGGGGAAAAAACCCCCCCAAACAATCAGGGGCTGCTCAAAAGTGAGAACTTAAAAACAAAACAAAAAACTTCACTGAGGCGGCCCCTGGCTGAGAAGCAGAAAGACATTTCTAAATATAAAACATAGTTGACAAATTGTCCGTGAGAATTGGGAAAGCTTTGTTGCAGATCAGGGGGAGAAAGCGATGACAGGCATTTTGAGCTGCTCCAAACTCCAGGATATTTATGTGGAGATCTGCCTCCTGCAAGGACCATCCGCAATGAACAGTGTTGTCACCCAAGTGTGCCCCCCATCCCACTAGCGAGGCATCTGCGGTGCTGGTGACTGAGGAAGCTTCCCTTTGGAAGGGAATGCCTGAGCAGACATTTGTTTTGTCCACCAGGTGAGGGAATCCTTCAGCCTACAGGGCATTGTAAAAGTCCGTTGAGGGAGTAACAAGGAAGGAGTTTAAATTGAGACAAGGGCAGAAAGTAAGGGAAAGTGAAAATAGATAAGGGGGCTGATGGCGTTCTGACAAACCATGGGCAGTGCAGAAGGAACTGAGGGGATACTTGGCTGCAGGCCTGGAGTAGCCTCTTGGAGCAGCACAAGATGGCTGCTGCATGCATGCGGCCAACCAGGGCACTGCTTGCAAAAGTCTCCGGCTAGATGCACAGGGAACTAACACACCAAAGTGGAGCACCCAGAGGGATAAGTCCTCAAAGAAGGGATCCTTTCCCTGATGGGTGGATCAAACCTCACAACCCCAGCATGCTCCTGCTGTATATGAAAGCCCAGAGAATGAGAGAAATAACGACCCACATGTGAGAATGTTAGTTCGTAGCTCAGTGAATGACTGACTGGAAGATGCTCAAACATGACGACCGTGGAGGTGAAAGAAGAACCACTATCAACTATTATAGAGCTAGATTCTTTGACTCCTTCAAATCTTGCCTCAACCTTGCACAGTAGAGCTACAATACACTGTCCAAGGGGGCCGTGTTTGTCTCATGAAGCTTAGATCGATTATATGGTTGAAGGTTCTCCTTTTCTTCTCTCCCATGGACTTGGCATGGAAGGAACTCTGTGACTGATCCATCAATGCCCTTGGCTACTTTGTTGTGAAAGGTAAATGACAATTTGGCACCCCGAATTTTTCACACAACACCAAAACGTCTACCAGAATAACTATGTGGGACTTGGACGAGCCCCAGTCTGCCTGCTTCGTATTTTGAACCTGGAAATTATTCTTCCTTTTAGAACTTTAGTGTATTTATTGTGGCAAACCTAAGAGTCGATTCTGCACTTAAATTACCCTTTAATAAGCATAATGAAGTTCAGAGGACATCTTTCCCATCCACTCCCTCATTTGTACTGTGAACCTTCACGCTAGTAATTTTGGGTATATACCTACCTATTTCCGATTTGGGGCCTCAATTAGAACCTCCTCAAATCTTCTCATTGGTGGTGTATTTGAAGCAAGCTTACATGGCACATTTAATGCCCCTAAAGAACCCTTTATTATTTCTCCAGCCCTTGTCACTATTGCTCTTCCACATCCATCCTCAGGACCTCAGGCATAGTTCTACCATCCCAATGCACAGTGCCAGAATTCTCACTGTTGGTTAAGGTCCATTTCCACACCTTTACATTGCACTGAGTTGACAGGTTTGATCAGAGGCATTCAAACACTCCCAAAGCAGGTCTCCCATCTCATAATTCAAATGTTAACAGTTTTCCCCTCCTCACGGTCTTTGATCCTCTGCATATGGTAGGTTCAGAAGCCACGTCCCCTGTGATGCACTGAGTGCTTGCAAAATGATCATTACTTCTTTTCCCCTGAAAGTTATTACCTTGTGTCCGGAATTCACTGCACAGCTCCTTTCCTGCAATGGAAAAGCCGTGTTCACAAATATCCATTTGAAATATCCATGGTGCTTCTGATTTGATTAAAAATAAATCTGGTGATGAAACAGGAAACCCTACCATTAGATTGGCTTTTCAGGTAGGGGAAAAAGCATTGCAAGTCCCTAAACAGAGATTAAGAGACTGAAAACGTCAAGGCATTTATATTTTGCAGTGTATGTCTTGGTTTGTTTTTATGTCCCCCTTTCAGCTTGACTGCAGGATGATGAATAGTACAGATGGGCAAATTTATAAAAAAGTAAACATGAAGAATCATCTTAATGGTAATTTAATCTCTGATCTATGGATAGTATAGAAAACTGATTCTCTTAGGACAGTATCACTCTAGGAATAAAGTTTAAAAAAAAACCCACAACTGCCGCCTTAAGAATTAATGTTAAAAATCAACCTGAATTTCAATCTTAAAGTATCTGTCCCCAGGAGTATCATGGATGCAGAGTAGGTCGGGTTTTACTTTCGAAGTTGAGATGAAGCACAACTACTTTCACTTTGATTTGAACGTGCTGCTTGAAATGCACCACTGGTTTGCTCCCAGTCTCCTGGGATGTCCCGTGATAACTTCTCCTGGTTAGCTGAGCGTCTCTATAATTATACTTCAGAGCCCTTTTAATTCTGTCTCTTCTGAACTGATTGGTGTGGCTGCTTAGAAAGAACTCAGAGTTTCTTTTCATTAGGCTCATCGACAATATTGTAACTACAACTCCATTGGGTGTTTTGTGCTCACGGGCCAGCAACAGGTGACCTATGGGCACAAGTATCATGGTGACGGTTGTTGTGGCTGGAAAACCGGAAGACCATTGTATTCCGATAAGTTAGTGACTCTTCCCAGTTCTCATGTCTGCAAACTAGAAAACAGGCTTTGGCCTGCTGTTAGCAAGGAAAATTCCCAGCTAGCTCGCTCATTAGAGAGACAGGCTGTGCCTATTGTGGGGGTGAGTTCACCACATAGTTTAGATAAGCTTCGGGGTGGATGCGCTTGCCCGTGGGAATCTCCTCACAGAGGCAGGTGTTCGATTTGGTTTCTTCTTTAGCACAGAGTTAGTTGCTGCATCTAGGATTGTGTACACAGGCTATATATCGCTTAATGTTGCTAACGCCCTTTGGACTTCCCGAAGGACCTGAAACTATACAGAGGTGCCTTTTGGACCTGGGTCAGGCATCCATCCTTTGCTGAGTCAGAGTCCCCAGCAAGCTAAAGGGATGTTGTAAGCCTTCTCTTGTTTTCTTTTCATATCACCGGTAATATCGAATAAAGCTTGCACTTATTCACATTAAGCGATTTGTTGGTTACCCTCCGAACCTAAGAGCAGAGTCTGGCTAGCCCAGCCTCTGAACTAAAGCAACAGTGCAGTGGGAAAACCTGAAGGGAATGGCGGTGGAAAAGAGCAAGGTAGCCTAGATGTGAGTAATTACCACTGAACATGCCTATAACACAAGAGCTCTGCATTTTGGCGGAGCATTTCTAGTGAACGTCTGCTGCCATTTAGGAATGGCATCCAGCTCCAAATGAGAGCCATGGCATATGGGGCACTGAGCATTCAAGCCACTCCCCAGAGAAGCAGAGAGCATGGGGCGGGGCTCTACTTCATCCCACATATTGGATGAGGGTTGACCCACATGCGTAACAACGGAATGCAGAGATGTGAGAATGGACCACAAACCAGAAGAGAAAACCTCAACACCATACACAGGGTCACCAATGGAGAACAGCAACGTCTGGCTATGCCACGGGGATGCGTCCACCCCTGCCCCCGCTCTCAAGGAGGGAAAGATGTAGCATTGCTACTGCTTTTCTCTCTCCAATAAACATCCCTGGCTGGTGCTAGAGGCAAGCAGCTTTTTATTACTGTCACACGTGTGCCATTGTATTTTCCCCTTCGTGTCTCAGCTGCATTTCGGGTGCTCTAGTTCAGTTTCTAGGACAAGGCCCAAACCCAGAACATTGAGTCCACAGCAGAACCTGCACCCCATTTCCCACTGCACCAAAACCCACTCCTCCCTAGCGGGTAAAGAAAGGAGATAAAACCCCTCTGATGCAATGCAAGCATCTCAAATGGGTTTAACTGACCATGTCTCAGCCACACCCAGCAGCATGTGACTACTCTTCAGCCATCAGTGGAAAACGCCATATTATGCTACCTCCGTTTTATTTTGGTTAATGGAAGAGCTAATTTGCTTAAAATGTAATTAGAGGAAGCGAGATTACGCTCTGTCCATTCTAGTGGAAAACATAAAAGATCAGCCAGCGACTGCATGCGTGCATACACCCTTCATATAGCAAGCAAGAGGGGAGAGTGGTCTTAAAGTGTGGATCTGCTCTGAAAAGTGACTATGTAAAAAAGCCAGCAACTTACTCTACAGCTCTGCTCCAGCTGTGTTCTCAGCTACCTCTGCTGAGCAAGGCGAGGGATCGCGGCCATCTGCTCTCTCAAACTAGCTCAGCTAAGATTCTGTGAGCTCTGGCCACCATCAGTACCGCTGATCAGCACGTTTCAACCGGTCACGTGAGCGCTATCAATCACCCGCTGGAAGCAAGGGCGATGCGCAGGTAAGTCTCTGCAGTGGCTGGGAGGTGTAATCCTCCGCCCAGGCACCGTCTGCTCAGCCTAGCGTGTTCCAATAGTGGCATGGCTGCGGCAGACCGAGGGGCAGCTCCGGGTAGACAGCTGCGTTTGAGCACTAGCTAGAGCAGGGCTAGTACCTCTCCCGGTTCCCATGCTGGGAATGACATGGCCCAGCTGCAGCAAGCACAGCGCCTGAGAGTCCAGTCGACCCGCTGAACTCCAGGACTCGTGAAACTGGTTCTATGGCTGTAAGGAGCATGGGAGAGCTATACACCAACAAAGCTTTATTCAACACCCTAAGACTCTGCTGTTTATATCCCAGCCTGGGTCCCGCCTTAAGCTAGACCCACTTTCTCTAGGTCCACTCCTCAGGCAAGAGCCCAAGTCCAACTCGGGGCCCAGGCTGCATGCGACAACTGGAAACGGGAACCCCAGTCTCCCTTTAAAAACAACCAACCAAACCAACTTGGTCCTCTGAACATATCTGGTAAGAAAAGAACCGACACCCAACCATGCAAGCCACAGTGACCGTTTTACACAGTCACCTACCAGAGATGGGCCACACTGCCACTGGGCAGAGAACCGCTTTACAAATGACCTTCAAGCACTCAAATAAGGGATTAACCCAGGTAACTGCTCTACTTCGCTGTGCACATTTTAACATACAAACCTGGGGCCTCCTTTCCCCAAACGGGACAGCTGCAAATGGAGACGCTAACTACAGCGATAAAACAGCCTGTAATCCCAGACTCTCAGCTCTCCACCCTTCAGACATCTCTGAGGTGTGCATCTGCATTCCTTTTAAATAATAAATGCCCCACCCTCCAAGAACCATCATCCTCCGGTTTCCCAGATACATGGAAGAGGGAATTTCATTCAATTCACTCAGTACTTACTGTTTTCAATTCAACACCCCAAACATCTGTCGAAGCTACCCCGGCACTGACAAGCATGCTGAGCCTCTGCCATTGAAAGCAACAAGAGTAATTACAACCCTGAAGACGGCTTCAGGCTGCCATTCTGGTTTCCATGGAAATAAATACTGAATTACCCAAACCGGAGCGTGGCGCGTTCCTGGTTTGGAACGAGTCGTTATTCTAAAAGCACATTGGCCACAGTGTGCAGGCACAGCAGACTCCATTGTAATAAGGACTCGTGTGACTAATTTATGGAGTCAAGGGGATGGCGGTGCAGATTGGAATCCTTGGCTTTTCCTGTTCTATGCCTGTAATGCAAGGTAGCTTAGTTTCCTGGGCATGGGCCCCGAGTCCTTGGATGCTCCAGGTGCTTAGCACCCACCAGCAGCCAGCTCCCCTTCTCCCCTCAAGTGCCTCCCATCCCCCAGTGGCCCCACCGATCAGCTCCTTCCCACAGTAAGCAACTGGGGAGGGAAAGGGAGAATGGGGGCGGTGTAGGCTTAGAGAAAGGGGGTAGAACTGTAAGTGGAGGGGCAGGGGTTTGAAGGAAGGCATAGGGAGGGGGCAGAGCAGAGGCAGGAAGAGGTGGGGTGAGGCTGGGGGCTTGGAGACAGGTGAGGGGTAGGGCCGTAAGCATCCTCGGGGCCCAGAGGAAGCCAGCACCGGGGCTATGGAGGGCTGTAATACTTTGGTTTAATTCTGGTTGTTGGCTTGGCGAATGGGTGGTGGTTGGTAGCCTGGGATGTAATCTGGTGGTGCCTTCTGACCTGAAATTCTATCCACAGACCAGGTGCACCATAAGTAACATCAGATCAAGTTTTCCTGCCCTGCTTCGTGAATATTCTGGATGGAGTATACCTAGGGCTTTTCATTGTCAACTGAAAGCCGGGCCTCCCCGAGGAGACAGTCGGCCAATAGGTCAATCCCTATTAGTGCTAAGGCTGGTGCTGGTTTTTGCGAGTTGGATACTTTTCCACTGGATACAGGGTGGAGACAAATCTTATTTTAGAGGGGTCGTTAAACAAGTCACCAGTGTTCAAAAGGACAGGCCCTGGAGAGTTAAAGTTTATAAGATGTGAACTTAAAAATCATTCCTTTTATGTAAAAAAGGTATTTGATACATTAATTTTAGAGTAATCTTCAAAAAATGTTAATTCTTTCTTCTTCAGTGCAGTAAAGCTCTGGGGGTTATATGGTTAGGTCAAAAAAGACATCTGAAAAATGCAAATGAGCAGCGTTCAAGGTATGCAAAAATGCATATTTTGTCTATTATTGGTATCTGAGTCTCCATACCAAAGCTACACAGAAATAGGCACAAAGGTGGAGAGATCTGAACTATGTGCGCTGACTTCTGCCTGAATCACTAGCACTTCAGGTGGCTGAAAGTTTCCCCAAAGAGTTTCTTTCAATTGAAAATTTAGTTGCTGCAAAATTGAAACTTTCCACTGGAAAAACATTGATTTTTGCTGAAATTTGATTTTCCGTTGGGAAAAACTGAAACTATAAACTAGATTTCAGGTAAGACAGACCCATGTCAAAATACTTCAGTCTTTCAAACCAAATCAAAATGATTTATTTTATGGGTAGGGGGTGAGGAGGAATGGGATTCTGTTTCACTTTAAGCTATGTCAGATGCTACAGTGACTCACAGGGTTCATGTCCATATTCTCCTTTATCAGTTGAGCTCCCTGATTGAGCTACATCTCCCATGATGCACCACGGTCCCTCCCTTGCTCAACTGCTGTGGTGCATCATGGGAAATATAGTCCAGTCAAGCAACCTTGCTCAAAAGAGAAAGGAGGCACAACACACCAAACTACAACTCCCCCATGTCATTCAGTTGCTCGGGGGAGGGGGGGCGGCAAAGATTAATGCTAAATCAAGCCAAAATAAAATATTTTAATTGGGCTGGAATACTTAAGTTATTTGTTTTTACATTTCTGAACTGAATTTTGTTGTCATTTTGTTCCATGAATTATATATATTTTAGAGAGAGAGAGAGAGAGAGAGAGTGTGTGTGTGTGAGTGTGTGTGTGAGAGAGAGAGAGTCCATCTGTGAGTCCATTTGTTCAAGAACTCCTCCTAAACGGTAAGAGCTAGGGACATCACATTTGGTATGTAGCTTCTTCTTACCCTAACTTAAAGCAACAGTAGGGTTTAGTCGTGCCAGGACAACGGAATGCTTCTGGAATGGGATTGTTTTCCATAACACCGAAAGGAAGGGGGTGACCGGAGGGAGAGTTATACCGCAGAGTGACCACAGGGGGCAGCGAGTGCAGGGCACAGCTATACTGCAGAGTGACCACAGAGGGGTGGCTACACCAGGAAGAGAGAGTGGCCAACAGAAGCAGGGGCTCTCTATGTGCTGGACACTGGCCTCAATAAGCAGCCCTCCTGCCTTAAACCCCTCCCCACTGGCTCTCTACTACAGTGCCAGCCAGCAGCCCCAAAGGAGCACCTCTGGAGGCTGGTCTGCACAGCCCTCCTCCACCTCCCAAGGAGCCCCACCAATGTCTCAGGGTGGACACTGCAGTCCCGGTCCACTGGTTGCATCCTCCCCCCGCCCCCCAGAGACGCCCTGGTCACCCTCCCAGAGGAATCTCCCATGTAGCTACAGCTCCCCAGCTTCCCCCCAGGAACTGGTGAATGGGTACTGTAGCCACACCCCTCCTGCCCTACCCCCTGCCTCCTTCCCGGAAGGACCCAAGTCTCATATATGCTTTTTATCCTGCTTTGGATAAAAACAAAATGTCAAATACCTGAATTTGCTAGGGGATGAACATTTTGATTTTTAAAGCTGGCTCTAGTCAGCAGGACTCAAGCACAAGGCCTTCAGATCTGAAAAAGCAAAGGCTAACACTTGAGCTAAAGGAATAATTCCATTAGCTGGTAGCACTAGTAGGCTCGTATCTTGGTATATGGTCCAGTCACTAGATAGGGATGCAGCTCACTATGTTTGTGTTATATATACTATATACACAAAACATACCTTCTACAGGGCTATTCTACCTAACACGGAGGTTGACAGGCTAGAATGTGAAAGAATGCTACCTAGAGCATGTTCTGGTATGTAAGGGACACAGGCCTTCCCTTTTGTTTTCAATGTCATGTCTATTGGAATTGTAACATGGGTATTTTAGAGAACCCTCTATGCTATGCCTGAGGCCTGCAAAGAGTATGATTTTCAATGATATGTTTACAAAATTAACACCTGAAACCAGTTTCAGCCACAGTCAGTAATAGGTGATAACAACCATGCCAGTTTATCTTTTTTTTTTTTGTAGTAGAAAAATGGAAGTATGCAAGTGATAACAGATAACTGGAGTCCTGAGTCACAATCAAAAGATTAATCTAATAGTAATTTGCAATGATCTGTCACACTTCTCCGTGTGCTTCCCATTCACTGGTTTTCTTGGACTTCCAATTCATACGTGAGGTTGGTAAATATACACGCACATACAGAATGGGAAACGACTGTCTAGGAAGGAGTACTACAGAAAGGTATTTGGGGTTATAGTGGACCACAAGCTAAACATGAGTCAACAGTGTGACACTGTTGCAGAAAAAGCAAACATGATTCTGGGATGCATTAACAGGAGGGCTCAGCTATAAAGCTGTTGACAGACCCCAGCCCCAAGATGGCCAAAACTCCAAATAAATCAGTCTTTCGCAGTGTAAAAATTTTTACACAGAGAGAGCTTCCAAGTTTGCATCTTTATCAATGAAAAAGTAAAAAAAGCAAACGTGATTCTGGGATGCAAGATCAGAAGCGTTGTGAGCAAGACACGAGAAGTCCTTCTTCTGCTACTCTGCGCTGATTAGGCCTCAGTTGGATTATTGTGTCCAGTTCTAGGCACCATATTTCAAGAAAGATGTAGAAAAATTGGAGAAGATCCAGAAAAGAACAACAAAGGTGATTCTAGATCATAGGTCTAGAAAACATGACCTGTGAGGGAAGACTGAAAGAACTGGGCTTGTTTAGTTTTGAAAAGAGAAGACTGAGAGGGGACATGGTAGCAGTTTTCAAGTATCTAAAAGGGTGTTACAAGGGGGAGAAAAATTGTTCTCCGTGGCCTCTGATGATAGAACAAGAAGCAATGGGCTTAAATTGCAGCAAGGGAGGTTTAGGTTGGACATTAGGAAATACTTCCTAACTGTCAGGGTGGTTAAACACAGGAATAAATTGCCTAGAGAGGTTGTAGAATCTCCATGACTGGAGATATTTAAGAACAGGTTAGACAGACACCTGTCAGAGATGATCTAGACAGTGCTTGGTCCTGTGAAGACAGGGGACTGGACTTGATGATCTCTCGAGGTCCCTCCCAGTTCTAGGATTCTATGATACTATACCTGTTTTACAGATGGGAAAACTACGGCAAAGATTAACACAACTCGATGTTCAGAAATGCCAAGGACACAGCTATCATAGAAGTCAGTGGGAGCCATGCCTCAAAAAAATTAGACTGCCCCGGCCACATTTTCAAAATTGGTAAATCTTCAAAGGGAACACCGCAATAGGGGTTAAACCCAGTTGACAATCTGCTGCTCCTTAACAACTTAAAAAAAAAAAAAATCACAGAAGAATTTTAAGACAAGAGCAAAAATTAAACCCAAGTCTCCTGGCTCTGAGTTCTGCACCTGGCACGCAAGACCATCTCTTACTCTCAAAACACTATAGGTATCAACATCTGTCTCACATGCAGGCCATGACAGAAATCCTCCAAAGGAGCCCAGGTGTTTTATTCTTAGGCTGTCAGTGGAAGAAGCCGTCTCTGCAGGAAAGCATGTGAATATGCAAACCTATTACACTCTGTGCGCTATTTTGAAAATTTCCCATCAGAAAGCTGTTAGACAAATCCATCCATCATCTCCTCATTGGAATATAATTTCATCTCTTTTGTTTCCTCAAAACCTTTCCAATCACATCAATCTCGTTTGTTTTGGTTACTTTATGGATACTCCTAGAACACTGCTTGGGGTTATAGTATTAAAAATAAAAAAACCTCTTTAGAAATAATCCTTCCTTTACATAACAATATTCTCCACAAAAGAATGAAAATATGCTCTTTGACGTAATTAACAGCAGGTCACTGTAAGGCAGCTGGCTAACCTGTGGCAAACACAGACTCCTAGTCTAGCAGCTTATATATGCTAGAGCGCCTCCTTGGCTCTGCACAGAATCTGCACTTACTAGGTGAAATCCGGACTCTACCAAAGTCAGTGGGAATGTTGACATGGATGTAATAGGGGTCAGGATTCCATCACTCTATTTGGTCCGGCCTTACCCCTGCCTGGATTTGCCTTTCTTGTTACACAGCAACAAAGCACAAACCTGCATCCTCCCAAAGCCTGGCTGAGCTTAAATATTCTCTGCAGAGGCTCCCTTCGCCCCAGTCCTCATTAGCACTGAATAAAGAGTCATGTCCACTTCCCTCATGTCCCGGTAGAGCTAAAGAGAGACCGGTGGTAAGGCTCAGCCAGGACGTAATCAGCATTTCCTCCCATAGCTCCAACACGGAGCAGATCATCTCTGCCATACTGCCTCTGGGTAGCTGAAAGCATCCACTAACGTTAGCCTGTTTTCGGCCCGAATATTTATCTTCCTGACTGTGCGACATCTCCCCCGCCACACGCATACACCCTCAAGACCCAAATGCAGAGAGGGGCCCACCTGCACACTCACAAACACCTGCACTCACTGGCCACAGAGCCTCCCAGCACAAACCCCATTTGCGAAAGGTGAGTTCCTGTGTGCTCCAGCATCCGTGTCCACTGCCCAGGCACCCAGGTGTCAGGGCTGGGAACGCCCAGGCGAACTCAAGGCAACACAATGAGTGTTGTAGGCCTCAACACCTTTGTGTAGGGTTGCCAGATGGTTTAACCAAAAAACTGAACACCCTCCCCCCCCCCCGAAAAAAAACACCGGGGGGGGAAGGACCCTGAGAATTGTTAAGCAAAAAAACAACAAAAAATAAAAACCCCAGCCCCTTTAAGAAACGCTTTTGAGGCTTTTTGGCCCTAACAAGCTGCCGGCAGTTGCCTGCCATCTTGCCTCCCTGCACCAGGCCGGACAGCTCCCCTGTGGAACCCGGTAAGCTCCCAGGATTTTCGCCTCCTGGCCGGGGAAAAAAAAAAAAAAAAAAAAAAAAAAATCAGAAACTGCCAGATATTTTGTGTCCAGTATTTTCTGAATTTTTTTTACCGAACAGGAGGTGAAAATGCCGAACTGTCCGGTTCAATACAGGACACCTGGCAACCCGACCTGGGTGTCAACTGAAACTGAAGGCCCCGAGTAGATTCTCAGCCCTAGAGAAGGCCCTAACCACGACAGAAGTGCTGCAGCTACATAGTGCGTTAGGAACAGGCAGCGGAGGCCTCAGTCAAAGGATGCTCCGTCCCAGGGCTCTCTGCACTGCAGCAGGGTAGGGGTGGTGAGGGGAGGAAGAGCGAGCTGGCATTCCAGACCTATGGCTGTGCTGTTCGTTACACAGTGGGAATCCACAAGAGCAGAACTGGGTCGGAGAGGAAAAATGCACCGCGTCCGCGACAGGCCTCTTCGTGCCCCGCAGTCATCAGCCACAGCCCAGCTGCCAAAAAAGTGGAGCAAACGACAAGGTTATGGTAGAGCAAGGCATTGGCAAGAAGCGCTTGCAATCGACATTAGACGGATCAGCTGCGTTCCCCCCAACGTGCGTGTTGCTGGGCACCGGCCACTGTTTGCTTTAGAGGCAAACAGCCAGGCAAGTGATCTGAAAGACCCCTTGGTCTCCAACACATTGGTGGGCTGCGGTAACATTCAGCTTTTTATGCACATTTGAAGCACAGAGGAAAAACAGCCTGCAACACTGATCGCTAAAAGACACACCCCAGCAACAGTACCTGAGTTTTACCTTCCTTTTGTTTCAGAAGGACAGAGGCCAACCCTTCAGCCCTGCACTGAGACACCAAGTTCCTGACAGAGCACCCTTTCAATGGGATGGTCTGAAAAAATATTTTAAAATTGTTCTACAAATGGCTTATTCTGTGGACTTTCCTACTCTCCCACTGATGTTTATAAGGGTCGTTCTACAAGGGGAAAATGGATAAAGGCGCCATAGATTCAGAGGGCATGCGGACATCAGACCTGCATAAGCGGGACTTACTTGATTATAGAGGGAAGACACTGAAATGGACTATAAAAGAAGGGCTTTCGAATGCGTAAAGGAAATATCAAGGAGGAAACGCATGCTCACATCGGTGCTGTCCTTCAGTTACAGTAACATGAGCTACTGAAACAACCGCAGGTACATTATAATTGCCAGATTGGATCAGACCTCTGGTCTACCTAATCCAGTATCTCATTTCTGACAGTGGACAGAACCAGCTGCTGCAGAAGGAGGAACAAGAAACCTGGCAGACGAGTAACATGACCCCTCGTTAGATCTCTTCTCAATCCCTAATTGTCAGTAGTAATAGAGATGCAGCCGTGTTAGTCTGGTCTTGCTGAAACAAAAGACAGGACTATGCAGCACGTTAAAGACTAACAAAATGGTTTATTAGGTGATGAGCTTTCGTGGGCCAGACCCACTTCCTCAGATCATTGTGGAAGAAAATTGGCATGGCCAATACCCAAGGGATACAATCAAAAAAAGTGAACACATATAAAATAGACAAATCAGATTTTAGAACAGAGGGGAAGTGAGGGGGGGGGAGTTAGTGTCTGTGAGATAATGATATTAGGGGTGATAATTGGGGAAGCTATCTTTGTAATGGGTAAGGTAGTTAGCATTTCTGTTAAGGCCCATTCTTAAAGTGTCAAATTTAAACATGAATGACAGCTCTGAGGTTTCTCTTTGTAGTCTGGTGCTGTCTTAAACTGAAGCAGGTGGTTTAAGATCTCTTCCAAAACTTGTTAGCATTAAATTATAAAAATTCTATGGGTTTGCACCCTATCCAGAGATGTCCAAATCCTTTCACAAATCTTGCTACATCTTTGGCCTCAATAGCGTCTTGGGGGGATGACTTCCACAGTCCCTCACTGTGTGCGGGGAAAAAAGTATTTCCTTGTATGACTTTTTGAAATCGCCATCTTTTAATATTCTCCCATGTCCCCCCGTTCTTGTGTCAGGCGTCATGCATAAGGTTTTCAGAAAGGAACGTGATTGCCGAGGTGGGAACATCCCTTAAGACTCCAGTGTTTCTACTGTATGATCCGATGGATTTATTGTCCCTTCAGGATTTTCTTTTACAGTCTGTATGCTGCAATCTACACGGCCCGATGCAATGGGAATCAGAAAGGGATCTACTCGGAGGAACGTACTGCCAGCTCGCTCAGCTACCATTCATAACTTTGCAAGCTCAGTGCATGAATCAAAGGGAGAAGAGATTTCTAAATGCTCACTGGAAACCATGTTATTTTGCGTAAGCAAAAAAAAAAAAAAAAAAAGGAAGACAGAAGCAAGAATTCATACAGCACATGTCTTAGATTAGCAATAACAGGTACCATACATTAACAGCAAAAGAAAATGGATGTTCATACCCCCCTGAAATGGGGTGAAGGAAGGCAACATTACCTAGTTGCTAATCTTGGGCTAGAAACTAAGAGAATGGGGTTCGATCCCGGGGTCTGCCTTTGTTTGCTGACACCTGGCAAATCATTTAACCACCTTGTGACTCAGTTTCTCCATCTGTAACATGGGGCAGTTATACTTAACTATCCCACTAGAGCGCATCAAGACAGACAGAGGGAAGGTATGAGCAAAGCGCAACATATTAGACTGATTATTCCATGCCTCAGAAAAGAGAGTGATAAAACTGAGCCTATTTGTCAACAGGAAAATGATTTCCTTGGTTCTTCCAAGGACACATCAGGGGGAATATCTGTTTTTGTAATGAGGCTCTGGCACCGAGAGTGAGGATTTCCTGATACATTAGGACTCCGTTCCAAGAGCGTCGGACACACTGGCACCAACGCTTTAATGCTAATACCTAATTCTAGAGTCTGAATTTCACAATTAATTTTATCAGGATGGATACTAAAGAAAGAGCTCAGAATCATACAGAGTAGCTTCTAAAGCAGGAGTGGGCAATACTTTTTGACGGGGTACTCAGATTTTTGTAAGCGGTCAAGGGTCACACTTTTCTAGGCATGGGGTGCAGGGTCTGGGATGGAGGTTGGGCACAGAAGGGAGCTCTGGGGAGGGGATTAGGATACAGGAGGGGATGTGGGGCCTGAGAGGTAGTTTGGGTGACATGTGACATGGGGTGCAGGGTCCAGGAGGGGGTATGGGTACAGGAGAGGGTTCTGGCCTGGGAGAAAGGTGTAAGAGGGGGTGCAGTGTCTGGGAGGAAATTGTGACCTGGGGTGGGGGGGAGAAGAGGGGTGCAGAGGGCTTGGGTAGCGACCTGGGACAGGAGGGAGGTCATCTGGGGCAGGGAGGAGGGTTTAGGGTGAGGCATATGGCCCCAGCAGCCAGCTGCTTTGCGTGGCCTGGGGCTGTGGCAGGCAGGGAACCTGCCTGAGCATCCTGGCGGGCTGCAGACCGGATCCAAAGGCTTGGAAGGCCAGATCCGCTCCCAAACTGTATTTTGCCCTTGTCCTAAGACCTTGTCTATACTACCACGGGCTGTCGACCCAAGTTACACAACTTCAGCTACGTGAATAACATAGTGGAAGTCGACACACTTAGGTCTGCTCACCGTGGTATCTTCAGAGCAGTAAGTCGACAGTTGACGCTCTCCCATTGACTCCGCCTACTCTTCTTGTTTTCATGGAGTATCAGAGTCGACGGAAGAGCACGTGGCTGTCGATTTAGCGCATCTATACTAGGTTTGATAAACCAACCCGCACTGGAACAATTACTGCCGGAGGGACCAGGCTGGTATGAGGATATTAGACACACAAAGTGGGTAAGGCAGAAGAGGAGTTCTGTGTAAACTCAAACCACCCCCCACCTCCTCCCCCCACACACAAAAGATGGTCTGATAAGAATATATTCTCTTGTCCACCGTGTCTCTCTAATGGCATTAGTGGCACTATACTGACAGTTCTGAAAAGACTAAAGAAATTCAGATAGCCAACCAAGAGAACACAGTTTTCTAATACCAATGCCTATACATCAGCTAAGTTCAAGTCAAAATAGCTCCTGAGTCTATCGTGCATTATTTAAACCCCACGTGAAAGCTGCTCTGTTACCTCTACGTACAACATTAATGTGTCGCTTTTATTTAGCTTGATCAGCTACAGAGCAAACCCTGCAACTGTAGCGGCATTACATAGCTGCCAAACCTTTTTGGACAGTCAGATTCTGCTGTGGCATCCAAGAGCAGGAGCTGTCCAAATTCAGTATCCACTCCAGGCTCCTGCACGATTAGTTATGCACACATGTGCAACGTGAGCCGTCTGTGCTCTCATCGGAAGGTTACCGTTTTTTCAGCACATCCAGGAAAAGGCTAGTCCAACAGTGGCAGGCATACCCATTTTTAAAAACTGAACAGGCATGTGCAGTAAATACAACCTCTGTTACACTATTTTATCAACAGGAAACAGTCGATAGATGCCTCAATCAGGCTACTTAGAGGAAAAAAATCGAAAAGCGATACCTTAAATTAACATTACTGAGATGAGAATGTCCGACCACGCTAATCCAATCCATTAGTGTGAATCAGTTCCAGTCATGGTCAGAGTTGGTATAGCTTTGTTAGCAAACAAATGCACGGTGCTTAGACACTAGGATTGAAAAAATGCAGCCCGATGGCATCAAATTAGCAATTTATCTACAAATGGGCCAACTGCGCTGAAGCACATAGGAAGATGCGCAAGGGTGCAAATATCACTCCAAAGCTTGGGCTGAGTGAACTACAGAAAACAAGGAGCCAATGCAGGAGATGAAAGGGGAAAAAGGGAAAATACAAATCATCTCCAGCTGCAGTGAGAACAGTGCCAGGCCAAGCTTCACACCTGGCAAATTACAATAAAAACCATCCGAGTTCAGATTTGGGGGCACTGCCCTTTCCATCTGCACATCCTGAACTTCACAGACACACTCCTGAAATAGCTCAGCCATTTCCGACTAGGGCCAATGCTGCAAGTGTGGAGGTTTTCAAGGGGAGATTGAGACACGGTGCCCGTCCCTTGTATGGCTACGATGGTGACACAGTGCGACACACGGCAAAGTAACTGATAGGAGCAGTCACACGTTGAAGGACCAAAATATGCGTCTCTCAAAAGCCTAGCGGCAGCTTTGCTCCTTCAGTGAGGTTACAAAGCAGGGATGAAAACCAGCCCGGCGTAACAGTCTTTCCTCCGTGCAGTAAAACGAAAAGGAGACTGCAGGGACTGTTGTATGCAAGGCAGGGACTCGGCTAGCCATTTGCACTTGGTATGGAGTTGGCTCCGGCGTCTCCTGGCCCTGGTCAGAAACACTGTCACACCCCATGGGAGATCCTTGACCAGGGGCCCCTGGGCACAATGGAAGGGCCACTTATGCTTTGGTGCATGTGGTAGGCCGGAGAAGGGGGAATTTGGAGGATGAGGTGCGGGCAGGAACTGGGCGGCCAGTGCAAATGGAGGTACGTACATCTCTGTCGCTGTTGCCATGTAGGATGAGTAGGAGGAAGGGTGACTAACCTCCGTGTCTCAGTTCAAGGCACCTCCTGCCCAGCTGAAGCTTGGTTTAGGGCTGCAGCATCTGCAGACGTCCAAGGCCCTGGCTGGCAGGTGGCTACAGCACAGCAGCAGGCAAGTCATTTGATGACCCTACGGCTAGCGTAGCAGTGACTCCACTGACAGCGCCCAGGGTCCGGAGGTCGGTTGTGTGCCGTTTGGCTGTAGAACGCGCTGCCCTGTTTTTTGGCCTAACCACTGGCGCACTGAATGCCTGCGTTTGCGTGGCCACCCGATCATCCCTCACGGCAGATTTTTAAGCCAATCTTGGGATTTTGAGGGCTGGGGGAGGCATGACTCAAGATTGGCCACAATAACTTCAGAGAGTTTAGCTGCGCTGTGGAAGCATATGAGTAAAGCCGCTCCTATGGAAACCCAGATTCGGGCATGACCTTTGCAGTGTCACGCCTCAGTCCAGCCGGAGCAGGGACCTTTCCTCAAATGTCACTTTTGTACTCTAGGAAATGCTGCTTTTTCCAATCTCCTGGCAGGTGGGAACAGGCCAGCACTGCTGTCTCACAAGTAGTTTTCTGCTCCATCAATCCAGAGCAAGAGTTTGTTCCTAAACAATATCCAGGGATTACCCAGAGACAGCCAGCAGCTAGCATGAGTGAAATACAAATTAATGAAAACAAATGCTCAACTTCCTGCTTGGGCAACCCAACTTTATGCTGAAGTCACCTGGAAAAATAACTCTCTTTCCAATGTCAGTGGGTGAACACTGTGGGACAAAGAGAAACCATTGTTCAGAGATATCTGAGGACACGACTGCTGGGTAATTCAGTTTGCCTCCCAACTTCTGGTCGATCCAAGAAACTATTTTCCTCGAGAAATGTGTCTTCTGAATGCATGGAGTAACTACGGCATCATACTCACAGACCCACACAGAGGTCAGAACTGATGATACCCTTAGAAACAAAGAACCCAGAGCCCGTCCTTAGAGGTCCGATCACCGTGAAAATAATCATTTTCTGAAGCATTTTCTCCTTGAGACAACCACAAGACTAATCAGAAAACCACATATCATTTGTGCCATTTTTTCAACTGCAGAGGCACATACTAACGTGTCCTCCAGCAGCTACCGCAGCATAGTGTAGTTTGTGACCAGAAGCACAGAAAATAACCAGCCTTGAAAATGGAAATGTAAAAAATTGCAATTGCGGGCAGGAGACTGGATAGCAGAGCTGGCTCCAGTGATCAGCTGAACTAGAATAGAAAAGGATACAAAATTCATCTTTACTGGGCACAAATTATCGAAACAAGGGAAGAAAGAGACAAAAAAAAAATCATTTTGTTCTCAATACTGTGGGATGGTGAAGATCGGAGCCTTCCTCGGAAATAGCCCGGAGGGTATTTTTACTCTGTAGTGAATGTTCTACAGGCCCGAATAGTCCATGTAAGGCTAAGTCTTCCCTGCCCAACAGAGAGGGGAATGAGGCGATAACCAATATGCGGTCGCTATCCTGCTGCAGTACGCCAGTGGAGAAGAGGCCCCAGTCTTGTTTTCCATGAAGTAGCTCGGGGAGGACAGCAAGGCACCTTGCCTGTGGCTGACCTCACCAACGTACCTCGTGATACATATGCCGGGAGCCTTGTCACCACTAGGATTTTAGAGCGGGGACAGGGAACTGGGGTTCGTTAGCCTGCCGTAAGTACTCACCTCTTATAGCGGTGAAGGCAAAGCTTCACTACAACGCTGCACCAGGCTGTTGCAGACCAAGGAGATGCAGTTACAAGTTGGAGGGACGACAGCAAAGCTTCCGACAATGGTCAGTGAACCTCAAATGGTCCTGGATTCTAAGGCCGGGTGGAAGCACTGATCAGCCAGCCTGGTCTCCGGGAGTACACTGGCCAGAGACTGGCCCCCAATCATTCCTAGAGCAGTCTCACAGAGCGGCTTGAGGTCAAATATAAAGCCTAATCTTCCCATTTAGCTCCTCTTACTCAGCAGGCATTGCTGCCCCCCTCTTCACCACCCACCGACCATATACTCACAGGCAGAAGGGCTGAGAAAGGGGGAAGATGAAAGCCCACAGAACGGTCTGCCCAGCCTGGGATACCACAGGTGTCACACCAACAGGCAGGATCAAACCTGGGACCTCTGGAGCTTCATGCATGAGCCTCTTCTGCGTGAGCTACAAGCCAGCTCATTTTCTCTCTCTCTGTAAGAGGTCTCAGTGACCCTAGATGGGACCTCGACCCACCCCCGATAGGTGTGTGGGTTACACCAGCAGCAAGGATTAGGTAGTGAATCCAGTCTCCCTTATCTCATAGATGGTCCTACCGGGGTCAGGCATGAGTGACAGTAGTAGGATTTGGCCATTGCTTAGCCTCATTTGCTTCACCACAGTGCACAGGTTACAGAAAATCCAGCACAATCGCAACAAGCAAAGGTGAGTAAAACGTTCACCCACTTGGGCATCTGAAATTCCAAGAGGAATAGGATTTCCGGCAGGATGCACTGACATCCGGATCCCCTCCTACCAACAAGAACTGTATAAAGGCAAGAACAACAACAGCAAAATGGCACAGGCGGTACCACCAATGACTAGGCCCCTCTCCCCCTTACCTGACATGCGTTGTACAGCAGCTGATGCTCAAACTTCTTGATCCCCAAGATGTTCTGGAACATTTCGTACAGCTGCTCCTTGCTGAGGATCAGCTCGGAGGCAGCGCTGGCGGTCATCCTGGCCTGCTGTTTGCGGGGATCCTCCTCACCGCGGTAAATGGCATCGAATTTGGCCATCCAGGAGCTGAGAACCGTCTCCTTGCTGAGGCCGTCGATCTCGGGCAGGCTCCGCACCCTCTTCTCAATGTGCTTCTTGAAAACTTCTCGGGAGTCGTTGGCAGAGCAACCCCCGCTCTGCACCATGCGGGCCACACGGTCACTTTTCAGGAACACCTGCAAGGAGAGAGAGGTGGGGGGAGAAAGTGACTCTCTCTGCAGTCGCCGGTTACCGTCAAGAGGCATTAAAACCACGTTCATCTATATGAAGTACTGCTGACCCCGCAAAGCTACCTGGTTTGTGCAATACTTTCCAGTTTGCAGCACTGCTAGACTAGAAAGGTCGCGCTTGGACTTTGAGATGTGGGGAAGCCAGACCACCTGGATGTAATCAGGACTTCACCGAAGGTCATGGGCACGTTGCACCAAACATATAAATAACGCCCAGAAAGCAGGGGCGTATTTTAGTTCTAGCTACTGTTGCCACAAACGAGCTATTGTGTACCTCCAATGATCCAACCACAGTCTGCAGTCAGCGTGAACCTGGACTCACGCCACTGAAGTCAGTGGAGTCAGGCTGTTTACACCAGTCTAACAAGCTACCAGTCATCCGGCACGTCACAATGAGAGCAGCCGTTCAGAGCTGCTCGAGTTTGGAATGTTAGAACGATGCCGGGGGCGCGTATCTGCTGGCAGGAGAAGCAGTCAAAAGGTGAAGGATACAATTTCGCTATTGCACGACTGAAATTTATCACTTAGCTAGATCCTAGCCCTACAGGCCAGATCCCTCAGCTGGTGTAAGACAGGCAGTCCATGGAGCAATGCTGATCTACACCAGCTGACTTACGTGGCGTTTGCATGAGCATACATGTTAACACACCTTTGCTTTCTCCCTGGACTTGAATCTCCTACTCTGGGTTCACACGGACGGAAAAAGCTGCCCTCGGACCCAAATATGGTCCTTGCTATTTCATTCCTTTAACCATTAAGTATTTTAATTTAATGTTAATGCCTGGCGGTAACCTAAGAGCACCCCACAGGGGCTGAATGCTGGGGAGGTGGGGGGGCGGAACAGAACATCATTGCCTCTGCAGAAACAGAGATGCTGTGCCCTGAACAAGAACACCGGCCTCCTATCCATCAGTAGAACATCAGCATGCATGCCGGGCCCCAAACTCCACTCGCCCCGGAACAGAAAGCACCCAACAGGCTGCACACAGCAGGCAACAGTGAACAGTCGTAATCCTTGTTTAATTAAAAGAAATGTCTACAACACCAGGAGGCTACTTCCAAGCTGGCCACTTGGTTAAATCCATAACGCTCGGCAAGGGCTAACAACGTAGCTGTAACTGTTTCACATCTCTCATGGCTCACGGTGGGCTTTATTTTTTCTGGGTGAGCACACAGAGGGCAGGCAAACGAATAATATCTGGTGCTATGGTGGTCATTACATTAAAAATCTCTCTTCATGCTATTCCATTCCTAAGCACCCCCAACAGCACGGCCCCTGGCCCCACAGATATGGGGAAGTCTAAAGGATGAAGGAGGAAGAATCTTCTCTGGAGAGATAAATGCTCCTATAGATCCCGCCCGGGGGGCAAAACAATACATTTCTATCTTTGAAGGCGTGTGGGGTGATGGCATTCACCCCAGAGAGTGGTGGTCAACCTGAAAATTGCTGGAGGCTCTGAAATCTCACTAACAGATGACCGAGCTGGAATGGACAGCTCTGAAATCTCTGCAGCTTTGGCCTGATTGCCAACCTTGGCCCTTGAATTTGGCCACAGGTCCGTACCCTGCACAATAAAGTTCCGTTCAACACGCTGTCCAGGCTCTCTCTGGTTCAGGTTTTTAAATGGCTGCAGATTGGAATGATCTATGGTTTACTTGCAGTACGTTGTTCAGCCAGTCACTCCCTTGTTGGCGGTACAAGAATTCCACAGTCGAGGGGAGACAAAGCTGCAACTCAAGCTGGGCAGAAGTCTAGATTCTATAATAAATCTAGTGTGGTAGAAGGTAGACTATGATTCTGTACATCATGACACCAGCTTAACCTTGAGTCTGAAGGAAGTGGCAGAGACTCACACTAGGCTACTGAACTGAAGCAGACCTCAGCAGACTGTCCTGCTGAGATGGACAGAGTAGGAGGATTCTGTGAGTTGGAGCTGAATTATTTGAGTACAAGGCAACTTTGCTTAAAGAACACCTTTTCAAATAATGCATTTCAGAGTCTCCAAAAGCTCTTGGCTACATCTAGACGGGCGTGCTTTTGCGCCAGAGCTATGCAAATGAGGCTCAGCGTTGGAATATTGCC
>JANRFK010004440.1:44191550-44202382 GCA_030068395.1 Apalone spinifera | reverse complement strand
GCTCGGCGATATTCCAGCGCTGAGCCTCATTTGCATAGCTCTGGCGCAAAAGCGTGCCAATCTAGACGTAGCCCTCGTATGCCGAGATTCTCTCTGTCCTCCTTAGACCATAAGCAACATTGCCGACCTTCTAGCTGGACCAAAGAGGGAAAGAAAGCAAAAGACAGGGAAAAAGTATCACATCTTGGTAACCTGACGGCTAACTCGGAGACATCTCATATCATAAAGCAATAAAATAAAAAAGTAGCATATGCTACAGCCGTAGTAAGAAAAGGGCATTCCTGTTGTCACTCTGTGGGCAGCATGTGATCCTCCATCTGGGTGTGTGTGTGTGTGCGTACGTACGTGTGTGCATGCACACCTAGACCTGACCCTACTCAGCCTCCTCTGCCAGAAGCCTTTGCTCCATCCCTGACACCACACAGCCCCGAGGCTCCCCACACCGAGGCCTTTTCACCCCTCACCATGGTTCCCCCCCACTCATGTGCCCACCTCATCACCCTCGCCCCTTTCTTCCACCCCCTGCCACCTGTGCCACTTCACCCTGGCCCACCTGCCAGCCAGCTGAACCAGCCTGCCACTCAGGTGCCTCTCTGCTCCCTCCCCCCAGCTCCTCTACCCACCTGCCCGCCCGCCGGCTGGCTGCTCATGCACACTTCACACCTTCCTGCCATGCTCCGATGTGGGTGAAGCAGGGCGGGGAAAAGGAGTAGTCTCAGAGGAAGAGGATGAGCAGGAGCGGGAGTTTGGTGTGGAGCGTGGGTGGGGCCACAGCCAAGGCAATGAGGGTGACAGGCAGGAGACAGCCTCTCCTGGCCTCTTATCCCCACCACTTGTGTGTGACACAGAGGCTATTACCACGGAGGACGCTGGGGTGGAAAGAGAGCCGGCCAGGTAACGGGTGAGGATATCCTCCCTGTTACAAGAAAGGGTTCTAGCCCCCGATTTTAGTTTAGAACTCATTGACCGGAGACTGTAAAAGGCATGTAATATATTCATTTTATGTCAATCACAGTTGATTTGTAGGATTAGAAAAATATAATGTTGACCAGTATGTACAGGGACCGTACAGGAGACATGAGATCTCGGGGCAGAGTGGCCCACGAGCATTATACGAGTTCACAACGTGACGCTGTCACACAAAAAGCAAAGGTGATTCTGGGCTGCATGAACAGGAGTGTTGGGAGCAGGACTCATGAAGTCATTCTCTGCAAGCAGAAGGGTGCGTCTGGGCACGCTCAATAATTGAAGACCTCAGGGATGGCCTGAGGACACAACAGGTTTTTATACCACTTCACAGTGGTTCAGGCGTGGCGTTCAGAGCATGCCCAGCTGGCTGCTAGTCTCGGCGGCATGTCAGGGAAGGAGGATTGGCTGTAGTTTGTGAAGAGCAGAATGGTTTTTGGGAGTGTGCGAGTCAAAGAACCTCCTGCCTCCTTACACACATGCTGAGGCCTGGCTCTGGTCCCAGAGTTACCCAGGACCAGGGCATGGTCACAAACCTTTGGCCAACGGAAAGAGGCCAACGGCAGCAGCAGGCCGAAAGGGGACTTGGAAACTCGTTCTCTCCTGTTCCTGAAACGGCACCGATTCGGCACTGAAAGCTCAACCCTGCACACTGTGACTTTCACTTACGCAGCCGGCCTGTGAACGGTAAGACCATGTATCTGGTGGTGTGTCCCCTAAGGGCGGGGACAGCAAAGGGAGTCACTGCATGGCCTTCTCCTCGCTGGTGAAGGGAGGTTACAGCCTTTGTTTACTCCAATTAACACAGGGACAGTTTTGTGTTCACTTCAGAGCAAGGGGAACGAAATGCAGCTTAGCAAAGCAGCATTTTGAGAGGTCTGCTTTGGCCAGCACAGCTTGGTGATCAGTTGGTCCAGGCAGGGGGGGTAGCCCATAAATGACCTGCACATCATAGAACTGGAAGGGACCTTGCGAGGTCATCGAGTCCATCCCCTGCCCTCACGGCGGGACCAAGCACCATCTAGACCATCCCTGACAGAAGTCTAACCTGCTCTTAAATATCTCCAGAGATTCCACAGCCTCTCTAGGCAATTTATTCCAGTGTTTATCCCCCCTGACAATCAGGGTATGTTTATACTGCATTCCTCTTTAAGAGAGGAATACAAATATAGCCGAGCAAAATTGCAAATGAAGCACAGATTTGAATTTCCCACGCTTCATTTGCATAATGGCGTCCGGGCACTTTTTCAAAATACCCTATTTAACAAAAAAAAAAAAAAAAAAAAAAAAAAAAAAAAAAAAAAAAAAAAAAAAAAAAAAAAAAAAAAAAAAAATCCACCGTCTACATGGGGTTATTTTGAAAAAAAAACAAAAACGAAAACCTTCTTTCGATATAATCCTTACTCCTTAAAAAGTGAGGTTTAAGGATTATTTCAAAAGAAGGGTGTGTTTTTTTTGTTTTTTGTTTTTTGTTTTATTAAAGTAACCCCGTCTAGACTGTGGTTTTTTTTTCCCCGAAATAGGATATTTTGAAAAAGTGCCCGGACGCCATTATGCAAATGAAGTGCGGGAAATTCAAATCCGCGCTTCATTTGCGATTTCGCTCGACTACATTTGCATTCCTCTCTCGAAAGAGGAATGCAGTGTAGACATACCCTTAGGAAGTTTTTCAGAAAAGGATGAATGCAGGGAAGAGAGCTGGAGAGATAGAGGAGCTGCTGATACAACTGCAGCGGGAAATCAGTTTGCCAGGAAGACACTGCATCTTCCTTTAGAAAATAAGCTTTGATCTCAGCAGGCTCCGGGTTGTCGCGTGTGAATATGGCTGGCCGAGAACTATCGTTGCAAAGTTCCCACGGGTGCACGTGGGTTAGTGTTGATTAAAAAGAAAAGCAAACACTTCTTTCACTACGCAAGTCAGCTATTCCTGTGGCCGCGTCTGCCCACAAACCCTCGGCCCTACATGGATCAGTTATAACTCTCAGTCCACTGCTGAGCAGGTAACAGGGAAGCGGCAGGAAGAAAACGAAGGCTGTCATTTCCCTAATGCATTACAGGTCATCGGTATGCCAGCAGTGCTACAAAACACCCCTGCAACCAATTCCTGGGTAAAACGGCTAGCGAAAGTCTGACATGCATCCGGGATTTTCAGTTTCCTGGTTAACTGTGGAAAAAGGTTTAACAGGAGTAAGGATGTCTACATGGCAGCAGCTGTGCATGGTCATTGTTACAGGCTGAGAATCCCATTGGTGTCCAGGGAACAGCCAGGCCAGAATGGCTCTTCCTGGTGCGTGGAGAAGGGCTTTTCTTGAGGGGACACAGCAGTGAGATGCACTTGAAGCAAGACAGCCCCGCTCAGAATCACAGAATCCCAGGGCTGGAAGAGACCTCACGAGGTCATCAAGTCCAGCTCTGTGTCCGAAGCAGGACCAATCCCAACTAAATCCCAACCCAGCCAGGGCTTTGTCAAGCCAAGACATAAAAACCTCTAGGGATGGAGATTCCACCTCCTCCCTAGGTAACCCATCCCAGTGCTTCACAGCCCTCCTAGGGAAACAGTTTTTCCTAATATCCAACCTAGACCTTCCCAATGTAACTTGAGATCATTGCTCCTCGTTCTGCCATCCCTTACCACTGAGAACAGCCTCTCTCCATCCTCTTTGGAACCCCCCCTTCAGGAAGTTGAAGGCTGCTATCAAATCCCCCCTCACTCTTCTCTTCTGTCAACTGAATCAGCCCAAATCCCTCAGGCTCTCATATGTCATGTGCTCCAGCCCCTTAATCATTTTGGTCATCCTCCACTGGACCCTCTCCACTGCGTCCACATCCTTTCTATAGTGGGGGGCCCAAAACTGGAGACCACACTCCAGATGTGGCCTCACCAGAGCCGAATAAAGGGGGATAATCGTTTTTCTAGACCTGCTGGCAATGCTCCTCCTAATGCACCCTAATATGCCATTAGCCTTCTTGGCTACAAGGGCGCCCTGTTGACTCAACTCCAGCTTCTCATCCACTGTGATCCCCAGGTCCTTTTCTGCTGAGCTGCTACTTAGCCATTCGGTCCCCAGCCTGTCTCAATACTTGGGATTCTTTTTGCTGGGGTATGGCAGCATGAACAAGATGACTGAGCTTTGATCTTCTGTTCCACTGGAGGACCCCTGCCTTGAAAACTCACTTTGACAGACCTTTTGTAACTTGCCCCATTTGCTGCCACTGGAAACATTCTGACCCAAGACTCCCACAAACAGGAGAAAGGCTGAGCAAGTCTTGCAAGAAGTCCGATCTCTGCTCTATCGCCTCGAGGGGCTTGTCCTCCCTGCCGTGGAGATCAACATTGCGGCGGTTGCAAGCGCTGCTGCTGGCCTGCCAAGGCCTCCTTGAAGGCAATGCCGGTGTTAAACACTCAGCTGATGCTCTTGGCACAGTAATAGCAGCTGCAGTCCAAGGAAAAGGAGCAGCTGGTGTCACGTATCCAGGCAACACTGCCAAGAGGGGCGTGTGGAACTAACCCAACGGGTAGCACTTCCCGTCGGAGCTCCCCCCGGCACAAGCAGTCTGCCTGCTGCATCGCCCCATTGGAGGAGCCAATGCACACCTCCCTCGGGGGCTGCCTCGCTTTGCTGGTGTGTGCGGGGGAGGCAGGCTGGGAGCCCCTTCTTTCCTTGCTCCTTTTGGGTGGCTTGCTCCCGAAGCTGGGCTGGCCCCAGACCAGGGCTGGAGGAAGCTTCCCTCCCCACACCTTGGGACCTGGCCTTGCCTTGGGGGCACACTGGATATTCCAGTACCACCTGGAAACCAGGAAGGGGTTTGGTGCTTTATGGATTTGAGGTCTGTACTACCCGACTCACTGGTAAGAGCCAGGCCCATGAGCCTGGAACGTAATGCAATGAGGGAGGCAGCGTGGTCCAGAGATATGTGGTTTGTGATTGCTGAATGATCTCAGGCAACTCAGTCCCTCTGGGCCTCAGTTTCCCCACTGGTAAAACAGGGCTGTAGTGACCATAAGGGTGAGCTGCTGTTATTGTCCCTGGTGTCATCTCTGAACAGACCCCATCTAAAGAGCAGCATAAATGAAAAAGGGAAAGCAATGAAAGGGGGGGAAGGGCAGGGGATTTCCACCATTTGTGGCGTATGTTGAGAAAGCAGGTTTGTTTCCAGGCAGCTACAGCTTTTGCTGTTCAAATCCGTTTCGGTAAGACGCATTGCTGATCACGCAGAGTCTCCAGCCCATGTCCCAGTGAGGAGGAAAGCACCCAGAGCCACATGGCAGACTCCTGGCTCTTCCATCACAGTGAAAGAGATCCATTATTGCTCAAAAGGCCCCAGACTGCCCTAGAGCATAAACAGCAATTACATTTTTAATTAAGTTTCAGATTTTTAATGCAAGGCGGTGAACATGGTTTGGCATTTGAGACAGCTCAGAAGTGCTGTTTCACTGAGGAGTGTTAAAGATCTGGGTTTTCTAAGTTTAGGGTGCTCTCACTTTATACACACCTAGAAGTTTTACCCCGGCATTGCTCAGGTCCTTAACTCACATAAGTTTTGTTTTTCTTCATTTAAATCATTGTTTTTGGCGGGGGGGGGGGGGGAGGAGGTATTAGAGGTTCAGTAATGCAGGCTACCCTGGAGAGAGGGGACTAGGAAGCCTCATGTGGGGTCGGAAGTGACAGCCCAAGGGACGGGGTGCTCCCGGGTAATGATTAATTGTTCCCTGGTGAGTATCACCCTTAATAGTTGATGCTTACCAAGTAACTGGTTAACCATTCACATCTCTACAGAGGACAATTCCAGCCCTCTCTCACTTCTGCAGCTTGGGGCCCGGTGAGAAGCACCTCTCCATGGCTGCTGCACCAGCCATAGCCAGGGGAGGGATGCATGTCTCCTGGCTGGGGGACAGACAGACACAGAAACAGACAAACTCTCTGAAATATATAGGGGACAGCTGCCTCTTTCTCCACCCCTGCTGGTCCAATGGGATTATAGTGGTCTCAGTACCCATCTCTGGCCCCTTGCTGCCCCCTGTGGTCATTCTGCAGTATAACTGTCCCTCCTATTAGACCTCTCCCTTTCCATTGTATGAGAAAATCAAATTCCAGGCACATCCCATTGTCTTAGCACAGCTAAACCTTTACCTTACTTTAAGTTATAAGAGGACACTGCACACTAGATTTGGTGGTCTTAGATTTTAGCATTTGTGAGTCAGTTTTAATCAAGAACTCCTCCTAGATGGATGGAGAGATGCACATCTCTAAAATATACAGTATCATCTTCCCATTGACCCCTGGCGACACTGACAATTTGGATAAAAGCTTAATTGAGAGGTAGCCAATCCCTTTACTTATTATGACCCAGACCTCCAAAAGATGGTGCCTAAATACCTCTGAAGATGTGGGTCTAGCTGTCTTTTTCAAATATCATGAAACACAGGCTAGTTTTGTATATTAAGTAGGTGCCTGTCAACTTCCAAGCAAAGAATAACCCAGCCATCCAGGGTATTTTAGGATCCAGCTCCAATGCAGCTTGAATATTAAGAGTGCATTTTGTACACGTCTGTCAAATTCCATTGTATTCCAGTCAATGGCTTAACAAGCTATATTAAGGGGTGGAAACGACATTCAAAGATTTGAATTCTATTTTCTGCTATACTCTCCAAAGCCCTGTTAACAAAAATATAGCAAGTAGATTTGACAGTGAATTGAAAGTGACATGTATCATTCGATTAGAATTCTTCCTTACATGCTTCATAAGTTTTGAATGTAGCCTTCATAAATTCTTTACTGTCAGCAAGTGTTGTGTTGCTCAATTAGTGGTTTGATAAACACATCCTGCATTTAAAGCAGGGGTTGGGGAACCTTTTTTGGGTTGGGGGCTACAGACCCACAGGAAAAAAAATCAGTTGGGGGCTGTACAAAAAGTGAGAAGCAAAAACAAAACAAAACAAAAAAAAAACCCAAATTCCCCTCACACACCAGGAACCAGGAAGGGGTGTGTGTGTCCAGGCTAGTACATTTTGTGAGCCCCCTAGACCCTGAGGTGGGGCCAAAAATGAGGGGTTCAGTGTGTGGGAGGGCGGGAGGGTGCAGCAGCAAGCTGGAGTCGGGGGAGGAGGTAGGGTGCAGGAGTGGAGGGGGATGCAGCAGCGGGCAGGGGGTGGGAGCCTGTAGGGCCTGGGAAACAGGGAGGCATTTATGTGGTGCAGCTCCTCAGGGACATATATGGCTCCATGTCCCCCGCCGCTCCCAGGCACCACCTCTCACTGCTCCTATTGGCCATGATTACCCCTCACCGCTCCTATTGGCCATGATTACGGCCAATGGGAGCGGCCGGGGGGAAAGCCTTCAGGCAGCACTTTGCTGGGCTGCCATTTTTTGAATGGATGGGGTGGGGGGGGGCGGGAAGAGAAGTAGTAGGAGTGTCCAGAGCTGCTTCTTCCCCCACCAGGCAGAGACTGTGGGTCAGATCTGGCCCTAGCTTGCCTGACTCAGGCCCACGAGACTTGGGAGTCTCCGCACCCCACAACGGAGAGCCCGAGGGCTGGAGTGCCAGTGCCAGCTCCCCACTGCTGGTGGAGGGAGCCCTGAGCCTGGGGATCTGGATCCAGGCAAGCTGGGGGCCAGATCTGGTCCCCAGGCCAGAGGTTCCCCACCTCTGAGGACTGACTTATGTGCTGGATCTCCCTCACCTCCAGTTTCTGGACTCCCGGTCACTGTCCCAGCGTGCCTACTTGCCTTTAGATTACATTTCTGCAAATCTTGGCCAAACACTGAGTAAAGTGGAGTAAAAAACCCCGGAATTCCTACCTCACAGGGAATTTTGCTGTTTCAACCTTTGTTTTCACCCTAATTTGGGATGGGAACAAAACCCGAAATACTGAATTTTTTTTTCCTATCACAAAATTCCGAAAAACCGCAGCTTGGAGATGTTGAAATGATTGCAAACAAGTTTGACTTTCAACGGCCGCTTCCGCAGAGCTTCACATGAATTATCGTTTGGGTGCCTGGCGGTCTCATTCTGCCCTCGAGGCTGAACTCGCTGGCCACACCCTGCGAAGAAATGCACCTTTCATGATGTACATGGCTCGTTCAGAGGGGAGACTGCGTTGTCTCAGGGAAGATGCAACCTGGCCAAGGCACCTGGCTTGGAGGAAAGACTCAGGGGCTATTCAGTACCTGAGCTACTACTCCCAGGGGGCACCATGGCTACCTAAGAAGATGCAGTTCAGTGTCAAACTAACCTGAAACAAAAAACTCGACTTCCATTTTCACTGACAGAAAGTCAAAGCGAGTTGACAAAAATGACTTTGCGGAAACTGCATTTTCCACTGAGCCGCCGTTTCGGTGTAAAATTCCCGACCAGCTACCTAACGCTCTATGGAAGGGCAGAGCACTTGCTTCCCACTCCCACGCATCTGTCATTTTACAGAACTCAGGTGCTTGCCTGGCAGACTGGTACGAGGCACTATCGCAAGGAGTCTGGGAATCTTTGCATTAGTCCTAACTGACAGAGGTACCAGTGATGCTTGGGGGTTTTGTTTTGGGGGGGGGAGGGGATGGAAAGCCTCTTTCTATGTAAACCTTCGCATTTGACCACTTACTTGGGATGGCCAGAGAGAGTAACAACAATTACTTGCATCAACAAAGGCTTTTTGCACAGAAGGTTAAAGCCTGCAGTACCAGAGCACAGCAATAGATGGTGTGAAAAGGATTACATGCCCATTACGGGTTTTTTACTCTCTTTTTTGCAGTATGGCTACGTGGGTGTCTACCTGCTCTGGAACAAAGGGTTTTCAGTTCTTCAGGTTTTGTTCAACTGTTTGCTGGAAGTTATGCTGTTCGAAGATTAATCCGGCTGTGCTCGGGTCAAAAAAACCCCGAGTTTTGTTTTTTGGAAAATAAAATGAAAATGTCCATGCTCCATTTAAATCATGGTCTGGGGAGGAGGGGTTCAGGACAAGCCCAACCCTCTCTCACTGCAGCAGCTTGGGGCCAGGTGAGAAGCGCCTCTCCACGGCCGCTGCAGCTCCAGAGGGCACAGCCAGGAGAAGGGAACGTATCCCCTCACTAGAGCAGATCCAAGTTCGGCTGCCCCTTGCGCTCCCCAGCCAGAGTGAGGAATGCAGCGAACTGTGCACTTTCCCCTTGCTCCCTGATGAAGGGGAACAGCCAGCAATGCTCCTGTATGAATCGGGGGGAGGAAGGAGCACTTAAGCCCTTCCTGCTCTCCCTAAAGGGCACCCGTGGGCTGGGAGGCTTGGGGCTGGGGCAGCCCCAGATAAGGGGGTGTGCCCCCAGGAAGCCTGTTTCACTCACTTTTCTGTATGGTTTGATGAGAAGCAAAATCCCATTCCAGGCACAGCCTATTGTCCTGGCACAACCAAACCCTGACCTTGCTTTCAGTTACGATAAGAGGAAGCTGTACCCCGAATTTGGTGGTCCTAGCCCTTACCATGTAGAATGAGTTCTTGAACAAACAGACAGACTCTCTCCAATGTAGAACAGAGATATTCATGTTCATTCTCTCCCCCTCTCTCTCTATGTGTACACACACACACTGAGGGGGAATATATGGTGCAATTCAAATAATGGCAACTTTTTGCTGGCTACTGACAACTGAGAAGCTAATAAACAGAATCTACTGTATTGTGGGGCTGGTCAGAACAACATTTCAACAAAGAAGTGGATAGAAATTGTAATCATCATCACAGCGTCTTCCCACCCACCCCCTTCGATTTCCCCAGCTGGGTTTAAATGGTCTAGTTTTTCCTCTTCCAGTCACATCCAAGTAAATCAGCTGAGCTTGTCTTTGGTTCCAAGATGGCAAGGGCAGTTCTCTCTCTGAGCGCGTGTGTTCAATGAAGCTGTGATAAACTGGCCATCCCTGGCAATTCCTTTTCAGATGAGGGATGAAAATTACTCTCCGCTTCCTACCTGTCCAGAGACAGGGCTGGGACTATTAGGCCAAATCAGAGAGCGAAAGCAGGGAAGATTCGTACCTTCCCCCGTGCAGCAGCAATTGCTGCCATTTGCTATAGTGCGTGAGTTTAAATTCTCTGCTAGGTTTACCACTGAATTTTCCTCCACTCCCATAGTTGAGAAGCCATTCTAAATCTTCACTTTTTGCGGTGAATAGCTTGGAGAGA
The DNA here is from genome assembly GCA_030068395.1 of Apalone spinifera. Taxonomy (NCBI): domain Eukaryota; kingdom Metazoa; phylum Chordata; order Testudines; family Trionychidae; genus Apalone; species Apalone spinifera. The sequence continues at coordinate 44,192,277 of JANRFK010004440.1, read as the reverse complement.
GAAAGACACTTGGCAGGAAGACTGACAAAAATAAGCTACCCTGCTCAGACAAATCAATCCCCCTTCTGACTCAAGTCCTCCTTCCCTTCTGAAGAGGGGCATGAAAGTCCATGGTCAGTGTTGCACGGAGGAAGCTATCTGCAGTGCACATGAAGTTTCAGAGTTCCTCCCAAAGCTTCAACTCCTGCTGCCTGTTCTTTAGTGCCAGCTAATCGAACGGTTTACATACACAGAGACAGAAGACTCCTGTAATAGTACCCGGAAGCTTTTCAGGATGGAATTCTTGCCAATAATCCCCAAATTTGCCTGGATAACCACTCAAACTCCAGCAAGTGCAGAATGTGATCACCCAGTCCCACCAATATCGCTCACAGAGAATGGGACATTCCCTGTGCACTATGGCATCTGCACTTGCTTATCCTACAGGCTTTGTCTACCTGTCCCCCGGGGTCATTTAGCAGGTCTAGTAAGGCCCCCGATAAGTCAACCACTGATCATACTCCCGTCAACTCTGGTACTCCAGTAGGTTGCGATGCGTAAGGTGAGTGGAGGAGAATTCCTCTCATCGCCCGCTTTCCCCCATAGTGGAATGCCAAGGTAAGTCGAAGTAAGGTACGTCGATTCCAGCTACACTATTCACTTAGCTGGAGTTATGTATCTTACTTCAACTTTTCCCCTAGGCTGTGTCTAGACTGGTGCGATCTTGCGCCAGAGCTATGCAAATGAG
>JANRFK010004440.1:44150257-44182672 GCA_030068395.1 Apalone spinifera | reverse complement strand
TCATTAGCAATTTCGGTACACTACATTTGCATCCCTATCTTGAGATAGGGAACACGTGTAGATGTGCCCACAGCGTCTAGCACAAATTTAGCCATTTCCTAGCCTGTTTTTCAAACCCAGCAATGAAGCGCGAGGCTCAGACAAACCCTTTCTTTCCTTGCCATTGGAGCATCTGGCCTGAAAGCAGCAAAACCAGCCCTATCTATTCAGTCCTCCAACTCCTGAAATATGAACGTGTCACCAGGGACGTGGTATTGTTTATGCAGCACCCTAGACCGGCCCGCTCTGCTAACAGAGTAAAATGGAATGAAAATGAGATCAGCAGCGAGTTCTGCTAAAATGGATAAATAGCGTTCCTGGTTAGGTGATATGGGACAATTCAGGGCTCTCAAGGAAACTCAATTCCACTGGGACACACTTATTAGCCAGCCTGTTAAAAACAAATCCGAGTGCGCCAGCTGGCAACAAGTTCTGTCACCTGCAAGCAACCATTGCGCCAACGGGCCTGAGACAGTATTTCCAAAGCTCGACTAATTTGTTCGGTTTGAGTTGGATGGAAGTCCTGGGAAATAGACTAAAAACTGGCGAAAGGGCCACGAACGAAAACAGTGCGCCAAGCCAGGGGAGACCAGCGAGGCTCCAGGGAAAATGCCATTAGGTCTGCTTCTATGGCAGCACCTTGAAGGGATACACAATGCACTGAGGTGCTGCAATATGCAACATAGCAAGGCACATCTTAGGTGCTTGGAAAAAATCACAGAAACACCACTGACCTCCAGAGCTGAGGTATGCTCCCTGCACCACAAACAAGGGGAGCTGCCTAAGAACGGGGCCTGCGAAGCCAACGGGCTAGGCGGAAAGCCTTCTGGACTTGCCAATGAGAGATGGCAAGTAGGGATGTAATAGTGTAGTCGACTAACTGACAAGCAAAAGTGTGTCGGTTAATGCTATAGTCTACATGCATTTCCTCCCTCCCCCCGACCAGTACATTTTTTAGCAGGCTGGCCAGCAGCCCGGCTCGCGCCGGGTCCAGGACCTACCCCTGCGGCGACTCAGGGGACTCAGGGGAATAAAGTGTATTAGGAGCTGGGCAGGCAGGTAGCCCAGCTCAGTCCCAACTTGCACCGGGTCCGGGCGCTCAGACCTCCCCTGGACAGGGGCTGCTGCCATCCTGCATGGCTGCCTCTGTATCAGAGGCAGCAGCGCCGGGTGACAAGGTAGCTGGTCCACGAGGGGCTGGTTTTTAAACTACCTCCCCTCACGGACCAGCTCCTGCCTGCCATCCCATGCTGCTGCCTCTGATACAGAGACAGCAGCGCAGAGTGGCAGGGAGCTTCTCAGGAGTGGGGCCTGAACCCCTTGCCTGCTGGCCCCACCCCTGAGCACAATAGAATAGTCCAGTAACCAATAAGAATTCATGAGGATAACCGACTATTCAATTAACCAATATTTAACATCCCTAATGGAAACATGATTGGTGTGCGTGAAAGCTGGCCTCTCTCCCAGAGACAGGCGCCTATGACAAGGCTGAAGGGAGGTACCCATCTCTGCTGGGATTCGTGATGGGGAGAGGGGAGACTTTTGGCTGCTTAAGTCATGCTCGGGACCTGAAGCAAAATGGAGGTGGGGAAACAGAAAAACTCCCTCAATAGGTGGACACGGTACTCACCTGTGTCCAAAGCAAATCCCAAGTTAGTCATTTCAACTCCTTCTCTAGAAGAATTAATATTACATCAGCCAATTAATGGAATGGCTTCAATAGGAGAAACTGAGGGACACCCAGGGCACCCACCTTTCTTCTCTGGAGCAGAGGACCTCCCATATCCCAAGGGAGAACCTAACTACCAGGGTAAAGGTAGTAAGGCTCTGCCTTTTTATCCCTCCTCCTCCAAGCTGCAGCGTGAACTTGCCTGCGGGACCCAATCTGGAAGGCAGGCATTGAACATGGCTACTAGATCAGGCCCTTCCATGGGCTGGCACGGCTCTAGGGCATAGGTGGGAGATACGTACATGAGGCATTAGGTGCCACGTGAGGTTAGGCGCTTACCGAGTTGCATGGCAGCTGAGCGGGAGCTTTGAGGCATTACAGCAGTAAGAGGCCTACAGACCTTGGAGGATCCTCTTTGCCCCCAACCAGATTATTAACCAACAGTGAACTGATTAACATTGGTAGATGATACAAAACTGGAAGCTGTTATGAATATCAAGGAGGAACAATGAAGTTACACCAAGAGCTAGAAGTTAGGAACCAAGAGGAGCAAGTAAAAAAATAAGAAATTCAACAAACAAATACACACACTGTTACACCAGAGGAAGATGTACCCAGAGCAAAGAGAGTCGGAGATCAGGAAATACATTGGACCTCTGCACCCAACATGCTGCATCTTCACATTTTGGGGATGCCAAGTGCCACATGCTAGTTTGGTTTTGTATTTTTTTAGATCAGTTCATCTGAGTATTTGGTATAAAATTTTCAGCGCATCGTGTTCCTTCTCACAGCAATTTCCAAGAGTCCCTGTCTCTGTAATTACTAGCAAACAAAGAAGTGATTTTTCCCTGGCACTTATGCAGTAAGCCGGCTGAACTGCACTCAAAGTGAGTGATGTTGCCTGACATTTCTGGAGACTAACAGCATCCATCTCGTGCAGTGTTAATTACTCCAGGCTGCAGTGTAAAAGCATCGTTGGAATTTTCCTTAGAGCAGTGGGGTGTTTTATTCAAACACAGAACACAAAAAATAACCCACCACATAGTTGCGTGAGGGAGGCCCCCTTTTTTCACTCCCATTCCATGTGCAGTGTTACTTAATAGCACCTTAATGTTCTCATGTATTCCACCTCAGGCTGCAAAATAGCACGGGTTTATTGATCTTTTCCCTCTTCCACCAGCTATGAATGTCATCAAGAGAAAGTCAATTTTGAGCTGAAAATTAAATTGCTCTCATATTCTATTTAGCTTTTGCAGTGCTAAGGAAACAGATGAGCAGAGAAGGAATTTCATCTGCCATAACCCTAAGTAAACAAGAAAACGCGTTTGATCACAGTCCACACAAGTAAAAGAAACACTGACCTGAACACACTTCTGTCGTGTGCATGCTAGGGATGGCCACACAGTGGTCATAAGCAATCACTTATCAGTTAACTGGTTAATCGGTTAACGTGCCAGTTAACTGCCCCACTGTCCCGTGTATGGTACATTTATAACACGGATCAACAGGTGGGCTCAGTCCCAACCCACCGGTCCAAGTTTTAAATGAAAAATACACAGGGGAGCTGCCTGCCACCCCACGCTGCTGCCTCTAGAAAACAGAGGCAGCAACAGCCCTGTCCGTGGGGGGCCCAAGTTCCCCACAGATAGAGGCTGCTCCATGGGATGCCAAAGCAGCCTCTGTTCACAGGGAGCTCTGACATCCACAGAAAGGGGCTGCTGCTGCCCTGCACTGTGCCTCTGTATCAGAAGCAGCAGCTCAGGTGGGAGCTGGTTGGCACAGGGAGCCGATTTTTAAACCAGCTCTCCTTGCAAACTGGCTCCACCTGTCACCCGATGTTGCTGCTGTTATTTTAGTAACTGCGTAACTGCTGAAAATTGTTGCAGCTGCACGATTACTAACATCCCTCGTGTGCATGCCTTTCAAACTCCCCCATCCATGGGTTCCCTGGGTCGGTTGTCAGACACAGCTCGTTGGCGCTTAACGTTAGCTTGGGTTATGACAGGGACAACCCATCTTATTAAAGCAGCACCAAGAAGAAACAATCCAAACCCCAGGGCCTCCCTTCTGTTACAAGGACAAAGCGTGGGCCCTGTCCAGCCCCAAAGAGCTCACAATGTGAATAGGCAAAGAGTGGGGGAGTGGAAGAATTATTACCTTCCTTTTACAGATGAAGAGCTAGGACATGGGTGATGAAGGCTTGTCTACATCAGAGTTGCACCAGTTTAAATGAAGGTGTGACTTCAAACTGGATTGGAGGTGGTGCAAAAGATGGTGTGAATGCTCATTTCGGTTTAAGCCAGCCTTACTACGGTTTAGCTTAAATTGAACAAGTGAGGAATAAGTATAAGCAACCCTGAAATAAAGCCCTCCCAGCAAAAGTGCCACACAGGACTCTGGACAAGTTAGACCAGGTCGCATCTGAATCTAGACAGTGCTAAACCACTGGGATACAGTCACATAGGGTGTGTCTACACTGCACACTTATTTCAAAATAAACTATTCTGGAAGAAATACTCCAACAGAGTTTATTTCGAAATAGCACAACTACACTGTAGAGAAGCCTCAAAATGAGTCCGAGGCAGGCTTCCCTAATGTGGACTTGCTACCTCAATTTAGAGCCCCGGAGGCACTGGGGAGCAATTAGTTTGAATGGCCCTGGAGAGGAGTATTTTGAAATAGCAGCAGTGGATCGTCCACACTATTGCTATTCCGAAATAGCTATTTCAGAAGAGGCATTATTCCTCATGGAATAAGGTTTACAGAAGTCGGAATAAGCCGTCCGTTACTTTTGTTATTTTGAAATAATTTTGAATGGCCGTGTAGATACTCGCATGGTGATTTTGGAGTAACGGACGTTATTCCGAAATAACGCTGCAGTGTAGACGCCCTCACTGGGAATACATAGCAAAGCCAGGCATTAAACCCAGAGTCCGCCAGTTTCCAGTCTAGCACACTCACTTCAAGACCAACCCTTTGCAGATTCCTCAACATTAGGGCTGGGAAGAGAGACCAAGCTCAGTGTCTAGATCTAGATTCTGCAGACGGCAGAGTGCCTTCTTGCATGAGGCCCTTCTGGAGAGCAAAATAATTATTGTTAATGGAGGAAATCTCTGCCCTGCTTGGTTCTAGCAACTTCTATTAGCAAAGAGCTAAGGAGCTGCAATGTGGACAGCTCCCTCTATCAATAACCCTTCGACGCCACGCGGAGGGCAGGGCCATGGGATTGTCTCCCTTCTGAAAATGTCATTGATTGTTTGTGGAAAAGTCCTCTGCCTGAGATGTTAAAGTCAGCTTGAACTACCATAAAAAATGCATCACGCGGTGACAGGAGGGACACATTCTCACGAGCATTCCAGGCTCAACGCCAGATTCTCCAGAATCAGGTAAGTCTAGCCAAATAGCACCTGGGACATACACCCTGATGCAGCAAAGCATGTAAGCAGCAGCCCTGTTAACTATAGTTCCCTGATCAGATTGCCTACATGCCCCAGCAGCAGAACCCCATTCATTTTCAGAAGAATTGGCTAAACCCATCTGCTGGTCTTGCTTTATTTCAACGGCAGTGCTATCTAAGCCAACCTACACATGCCCCGCCAGAGACTTCCAACTGGACCTTAGTGCTCAATAGTTAGCTGGATACTTAAGCAGAGGCTCAACTTTAAGCACACGAGTCGTATCCTTGATTTCCATGTGACCACTTGCGCTCACACTGAGCACATTTATATGCATTGTGAAATCAGGGTCCTCCTACATTATTTTGGCATGTATGTTAGAGGCAATACGATGAGCTACCTAGCAAATAAGGGTCCACACAAAAATAGCCTCTATCTTGCTGAGCAGATGCAAGGAGGACGTAGAAGAGGCCAATACAGAAAAAGGATTTTTCGCTTAGTTGGCTTCCATGGTATGCTTACAAGGGTACGTCTAGACTATATTTTTTTCCCCAAAAGGAGATGTGCAAATTCGGCACTAATTTGCATATCTTCTTCCGATCACTTTTTCAAAAGCGAATTTTTTGAAAGAGAAAGTAGTCTGAATGCAGGGGGGTTTTTTTGGAAAAAAACTTTCGAAAAACCACATAAACCTCCTTTTTTTTTAGGAAGAGCAGTTTTTTCGAAAAAGGGTTTTTTCCCGGAAAACAGTGTCCAGACTACTTTCACTTTCAAAAAACCTGCTTTCGAAAAAGCAAATCAGAAGAAGATATGCAAATTAGTGCCGAATTTGCATATCTCCTTTTGGGGAAAAAACAAAAACAAAACCAAAATGTAGCCTAGAGATACCCCAAGTGGCCCGAAAACAGCAACTGCACCACTGAACCACTCTGATGCCCTCAATACCTCACACCAGCGTTCCACGCTCTCTGGGCAGGACCACAGTCTGGGTTTGTGCTGTGGAATCCGTACAACCCCACTGAACTGAGAGTCATTCCAATAGATTCAACTGGATCCCAAGGGAGCTCTCTCAAAGTGGGCCAGAGTTGAGAGAAGAGAAACGAAGAGATGGCCCACACTGAGCAGTGTTGTAGTGATAAGTTCAATTCTCGCATTACCACATTCGTTTGTCTTCCAGCGCTTTCCCACCCTTTGCTCCTTTTTGGAGCATTGCCCCCCCCCCGGCGAGGAGGCCATGTGCACTGTGGGCTGGCAATAGGGAAGACAGTGAGTCATGGGTGCACGTTAGAGCCCCTGAAGATTGCTGGATTTGCATAAGTTGATTCCTACATTTTTGGATCCCAATGAGCCGTCTCGCTAATATAATGGTGCATTTAGGTAATGGAGTAGTTCATAGCTGCTATTTAAAGTACAAAATACCTAGTTTGGCCCTTAGAGCCACACACACGCCAAGCCATGAAAACCAGAACTGACTACAGCTTTGAGGAGGGTGTGTTTCCTGCTCTTCCACCACAAACCTTTACCGTCTTCGCTAGCCCCGTCACAGGGCAGCGCTCACCACCACGGCATCTCTTGTCGATAGCAGTGGGAATTAGCTCGTCGCCAGGGCGCATCCTTCTGGCTACTGTCTCCCTGTGTCCTCATGCTACGTTCCAGTTCTGGACCCATGTCGCTCTCCCGGACCACGGCGTCCCCTTCAGAGTGGTCCCCTGCAGAGGCGCTCGGCCCCCTTCCAGAGTGGTGCTTATCAGTCTCTGCACTCTAGCGTTCTCCCCTCCCAGGACATCCATAATTCCCCTGTACTTGCCTTCCCTCAGTGACCCACTGCCAGTCTTCATCTAGCCCCTCCACAGGGGCAAAACCCGTCTGAAATGGCCACTTATCGTTGGCAAGGGGGCGTGGACCTGCTGCCTTCTCCTGCAGCTCTAGCACTCCCAGGTCTCGTCTCAGGCCTTGCAGCCTTCGAATGAGGTCAGGTCAGAGCTCCTCAGCTCTAGCTGCCTTTCCCCAGCCCTACTCCATCTTGGGAAGCCTCCAAGCTTCCTTGGTAGCCAGGTTCTTCCTGCTCCCCAGCTAGAGCAAGTCTGTAGAGGTTAATTGCGGAGGAACTCTGCACGTGTGAAGTATAGGGGTGGTGAGGGTTCCCCCCGCCCCTCACTACCGATGAGCCAGAAGCAAGCCTCTAGGAACATACACCATTTGAGATAAACGGTGGTGTTGCTGTCGCAAGAACAAGTTATAGATAAGGATAAAGGGCAGGAACATATAAACAATCTTGTTTACCTAAATGTATGGATCATGTAAACAGACACGGGACAAGCAGTACAGCTGAGCCATGCTGTAACAAGTGATGAGTAACCCCCGGAAACTTCCAAACTGCAAAACAGGGTAAAAACCTGTATATAAGCTGCACAACAGTATGGCAATTTGGACCTCACTGAGGGGCTTTGGTACCAGCACCTCGGAAGCCTAGATGAGCTCCCGCTTCGCCCGCAGCTGAAATGGGGTCTCCAGCTTGCAGAAGGGATGTAAGCTGCCGCTTTTTCTATCTTGTTGTTCTTTAATTAAGGGGCGCAGCTGATAGCAGTCAGAAAATAAACTGCTTGTGTTTGACAGATACCTGTGTGGCGTGTTTTTGTACTCTGAGAGCCCGGTGTCAGACCTGAGACTTACTCTAGCCAGCAACATCTCCCTTCCTTATTTACACAGCCCTCCGCTGGGCCCTAACTGGCAGTACCTGCCTCAGCTGTGGGCTTTGCTCTCAGCCCTCTCCCTGGGCTGGGTTTTACCCTTATGGGGCCAGTGCGGGGCAGACGCCCTGTCACCCCCATATACATATTTTGCCCTGTGCACTTGTTTAGCAAGCCCAGAAATGAGGCATGGGTCACCGAGTCGGAACAACTCCACCCTGAGCACCTGCTATGCGTATGCCTCTGTCTGCATCAGGCACTCCAAGACTGGGATGTTGTGAGTTACATTTAAGCAAGCCTCAGTGAAAAATGCAGGATTCCATACAGGAATGCCCACACGTGATTTTATGTATCATTTAGGTGTCCCTAAGTCACATGCAAAACCTGCCACAGAGGGTCATAATACTGATTTGGGGGTCAGACATTGGAGAGTTGGGGGTGGGTGTCATACGATGAATGGTGGATGCTCCTCCATAGCAAAACCATCATAAAGGGAAGTAACTTCTCAAAAATAGCTTCCCCGCAAGCAGAATTCCACATTGCACCGACTGAGGCCCTCAGGAAGATAGGAGGTCTGTTCTTTGCCCAATTTCAAACCCACTCAAACACGCTAATAGCACTCACCCACCCCGCCCCAAGGCTGATGTGCGGACAAAGGGTTCTGCAGAGCGTTATGCATCCAAGCATTGGGCAGGAGGAAGAGGGCAGAGGGACCTAACCCAGCATTGCAGAGAGCTCTCCTGAACTGCCACCAAGTTGTAGGAATCAGGCCAACAATTGGAACAAAGCTAACACCTCATTACAAGGATGGGGAGTCTGGCTAGCGCTGCATCTATCTGGACGTGTCCCTTCCTCTCACACGGTGCCATCCTTTTTCATCCTGTGGGTCCTTTCATAAAGCTGGGGGAGGTCTGAGATTCACAGCGGCTCAGCGCATGGGACCATGCCTAGCGGTTGCCATGAACCGCATGCGCGAAGAGCTCCCACTCAACCCCGCATTGCATCCCCACCACCCTGCATGCCATGCAGTGGGCTGCAAGGGAACAGGACCAGGGAGAAGAGAGTGCTGACTCCGTTATTTTCCCCAGCAGCCAGATCGGCACAGCAACAACAGGAGACAGAACCTCATTCCCCAAGGCAGTTGGGTACCCAAGCGACTATGTTACCATTCACACGAGCAGCGGTACATTCTTGCAGTAGCCTCACGCCGCCTGCCCTTGAGGATTGCCCAGTTTTCAGATATGTAAGTAGTACTGCTAACAGCACACTCAGCATGCGGCCCTCACTCCTCAGCACCCATACTTCCAAGAGCCATGCAGTCTTCTAAGCTGGTAGAAAATGAGACCTTGGACTTGATTCACACCCCTCAAAGCTAGCCCGTACCATATTTCCTGCTTTTTTCCAGTTCTGCTCCCCAGGGGACAGAGATGAGGGTCAGGCAAAGACAGATCACCTGTGCTAGACAAAGTGAGAATCATCCATAACGAGGACAGTCAGTGCCTAGTTTGATCGTCACAAACTACACAGGGAAAATCACAAGCGTGTAGAATGCATGCTCATTTCAGAGATCAGGGAGGCCAAGAGATGTAGCCGTCTACCTAATTACCTATTGGGTGTAAGATAACCAGGATAATCACCGCTGATCAAAGGTCAGATCGATGCCCGATTTCCTCAGCCCATAATTGGAATCAGAGCATCCACTACCCTCTTACCTACTGCAACTGAACTGACGCTCACAAGAACAAACCATGCAGCTTGCGTTATACGTACGTGCAGAGCCAAGCTCTCACTGAACACTTCCAGTAAGCCATACGGTCATTTGCTAATTGCACACATGCTTCTCTTAGCCATTGATAAACTGAAATATAATCTTTTAAAATTGATTAAATAGAACAAACCAGAAAATACAGATCTCGGTTAACTCTGTTCACATGGGTACAGGATGGTTTTATCTCCTTGCAGGCCTGAGCTAAAACTACAGTACTGTCATTTTGTACGGTATGTTCAGTGTAAGATTCCAAATGTATGGCACCTCTTCTCTTTCGAGGGCAGTTTCCAGGTTTACTGCCTGTGGATGCTCTAACTCAGTAGCCATCTCGTGTAAGTACCCTCCAAAGCACTCTGAGAGGTATACCTCCCCCGCACAACTCTCGGACTCTGTCAGCCAAAACTCTGATCTCCACCTCACAGACTCCCAGGGAGCGAGGCCAGTTCCAACCAGAGTTTCCCATTATCTATTATCTTATCTAACTCTCTCCTAAAGACTTCCGCAAAGTCCACAATAAGATGGTGGAGTCTTTACATAACTATTAGCCTCAACTAATCTATCACTGGAAGATGCCCACATACCCAAGTGAGGCGCACACTCTGGGTGTGTCTACACAGCACCGCAGCTCAAAATAAGATACGTAATTTGAGCTGTGCAAATTGTGTATTTTATTTCAAAACAGCTTATTTCATAATTTGGCGCTGTCTACACAGCATCAAGTTTCGAAATAACTCGCTATTCCAAAATGTCCTTTAACCCTCATTGAAAGAGGTTTACAGGGACGCTGGAATAACGAGCCCGTTATATTTCAAAATAACGGACTTGCTGTGAAGATGCGGGATAGCTATTTCTGGTTACTCCAGTATCCCAAAATAGCGTTGCAGTGTAGATGTAGCCTATATGAATTTAAGCATAGTAGAATAGACTAAGCTACTCTTTCTTTGGATCTTCCTGTGCCTTCTCTTTTCTATGGGCCCAATTCTCCTTTACACTAAGTACAGCACTCTGGCAGAATAAAGAGGGCATAGTGTAAAAGATAAACAGAGCTCTGATTCTCATTGATACTTTAAGCCCTTCTGAGATTTCCACGGTCCATGATGACAAACATTGTCAGCTCAAAGACAATGATAAGCGAATAACATTAACCCGTGTTGCATCTTAAATCAGACCAGCAACAACACTGCTCTCCCAACACAACATCCCAAGACGACAGCATTTTGAAACCTCACTGCTCACTAGCACTACTCACAGCACCTTCCAGTTTTAATCATTCCTGGCAAGTTTCAGGGAATCTTTTTATCTACTTAATCAGATTTGATCATCTTAATATCTTAATTTCAAATACGTTTTACACTTATTACCAGAGAGGGCTCATAAAACATATGAATGGCCGTATGCCCGATGCCTCAGAGGGAATGAACAGCGGCCAATGCCCAGCGGCCAATGACAGATGCCTCAGAGAGAATGAACAGAACAGGTAATCATCAAGTGATTCCTCCTCTGTCACCCATTTCCAGCCTCTGACAAACATGGTCTAAGGACACCATTCCTACCCATGCTGGCTAACAGCCATTGACGGATACATCCTCCATGAATGTATCTTGCTTTTTTTAACCTTATTAAAGTCCTGGTCTTCACAACATCCTCTGGCAAGGAGTTCCACAGGTTGACTGTGCACTGTGTGAAGAAAGTGTCCTTCTGTTTATTTTAAATCTGCTACCTATTTGTAATGGGATGTGCTCATGCATCACAAGCACTCCCTGCTTGAGTGCATACAGGCCTGCACTTTCTCTCCCTCTAGCCCTACTTAGGGCTAGGTTCTTAGTTAGTCCTGTACTCAAGTAATGATCTCAGCCCTGGTATTGAGCCATACTCCTTGGAGGCAATTTCTTCCCCTTTCAGGGTGTTTCAGGGCCCAGCTCTCATTCTGAGTCACTAAAGAGTTCAGTTGTCTCTTGGGTGTGTGAAAGGCCAGGCTCAGGTGTAATGGGGGGGTGCATGCATCTTGATCCACCTGCTACTCCAGGTCCCAGTCCTGGCTCCTTGTAGATAGCAGCCATCCACCATGTCCCTTTATAAAAGCTGCACCACTGCTTTAATTCAGTGGGCTACTTCCCCGTGGCCTGCATTTTCTTCACCCTTCCCTCAGCCCTGCACGGATACAAAAATCTGCATCTGCATAATTGAGCCGCTGATATGACGCAGATAGCGCAGATTCGTAGGGCTCTACCGATGGAGGCCCATCAATCAGTGCACAGTGCGTCACACTCCCCCCAGCTTCTCCCAGCCCTGCTCTGTCCGAGGTCCTGAAGCTCCCTCAGCCAGCCAGCCACCACCTACACATCTCCAGCTCGAGCAAGGAACGGATCTCACACCCTTACTCCCTGCAGCTCTTATACTAGCCAGCCCTGATCAGCTGTGTCCCACACAACCACTCTAGGCAACTTGGAGGACCATCACCACTGCACTTTTCTGGCACAAGTGCCAGAGGCAAGGCCGTGAGGCCTCCAGCTAAACACTCAGAGTCTGGAACACCTTGTCACAGTGCTGAAGAGCTTCCGTATCTGACAACCACTATCCAGGGATACCAAGGTGGCTCGGCCATTTCTCTAACTAGCTGACTGTAGATGGTTCGCTACCCATGGATCAATAGGAGGACACAGCTGGCATATGAACAATTCCTCTTCCACGAAGCAGCTTGATGTATCCATACTCCATACACATGTTGATTGATGGATTCTCTCTAATGTACTACTCCCACAAAATACAACATGGAGAGATGTAATAAAAGCTGTAGTCCAAGAAGGTAGCAACCTCAGTCTCAGGGATAGTGATTTGCTTCTTTTGTCTGTCTAATTCTCACATTTTCTGTTACATACTCACAGCCACTCATCCTTGCTATGTAACTTAACAAAGAGAAGGTTAAGGTGTGACTTGATGAGGGTGTCACACATCTACCTGGGGAACAGATGTTTGACAGTGGACTCTTCAACCTAGCAGGCAAGCAGGTATAACAAGATCCAATGGTTGGAAGCTGAAGCCTGGTGAATTTGTAGTAGAAATAAAGCACACGTGAACAGTCAGGATAAATAACCACTGGAACCGTTTATCAAGGGATCTGGTTGATTCTCCATCAGCTTTAGAAGAGTGCCCAATCTTGGTTTGCTCTAGTTCAAACGGGAATGGTGTGAATGCTTCAGCCTGCCGCTTCTGTTTATACAGCAAATAGAAGGGAATTTATAGCCAATTATGTGCATTAATTCTGGGGCAATGTGGCCATAGCACTGAACTGGGGAGAAGCTACCCCTTCCCTCCCCATCACCAAGTGCAAGAGGATAGAGGGGTTAAAACCCACCCCATGTGCAATGCACTCCACAGCCCTTCTGCAGCTGCTTGCCCAGCCTTCGAACTGAAGCAGCAGCTGTGACCACTGCCTGCCCCAGACTGCAACTGAAAAGAGGAGGACAGTGTAATAGACACTGAGACCAGCACTCAGAAGCTACATGTGCATATACCACGCCATGTGGAGTACCTCACCCAGTACAATACCTCTGTGATGGACAGGAGTACTGGCCAGCACTCGATGACTAAAGGGTTAAACTCAGGCAGTTAAGGGTGTTGTCAGTGACCAAGAACCACAAATGGGATACAACGCTGAAATATATACCTTGCCATTTCTCTTTGTGTGGGTTCTAACTTAGCAGCTGGAGGAACAAGATGAAATAATCAAATAATTACCATGCTTACAAGAAATATTGGGCATGGGAATGGACTAGACTTTGAAGTATGGAGTAGAGGGATCGTGAGTAGAGGGAAAATGTATATTTAGTTGTGATCTGGTTATTTTTCTTTATTTGCTGTTTGGTTAAACTTCTCTGTGTAAAATCCACATGCCTCCCTCCCCCCCATTCACTATACCCAAGCTGTGCCCAGAGATATCATTTTTTTCCTTCTGTGTTTTAATCTGCTCTCTCCTCAGTTGCTCTGTAACACGTAGCAACCAAGTATGCGTTATCAAGTATGCCTTTTTGTTTTGTTAATAAAATCCCCCTTTTAAAAAGTGATGGTTTGATTCTTGTGTCCAGGAAGGTAACAGGAGGTTTGTGTGTGCCTCTCAGGTTGGGAAGGTCAGCTATCAGAGACACAGGTTGGTTTTCTGTCTCTTTTTTCAAGCTGTCATGTGGCAAAAGTGTTCCTTCCTGGTTTTCGGGGTTTTATTTAATTCACTTGATGGTCGCAGCCTCTCTCAGAGCCAAGAATCTGTGTCTCTGGGGAGTTTTCAAAGCAGAACCTATAGAGGCAAGAAATATTAAGGTCTCTTGTGGGCCCCCACCTTCTGCACTTGGAGTGACAGAGCGAGGAACAACCCTGACAACACCCATAGCAACTATGTGGGTGAAACCAGACATCACCCTGCTTTTGAATGAGCCCACATAGAAAACTGATAAAAAAACAGGAAGTGTAAAGCCAACAGGCAGACTCAAACCTGGAACCTCTGGAGCTTAGCGCTTAAGCCTTTACCACATGAGCAAAAAGCCAGCTGGCCTAAGGCTGTAGAGCAGACTCCGTACTCTCTGTGTAAGTGGCCCACTCCCAGCAGGCATGTGGGTTACAAAAGCACCTGAGCCCGTGAGGGTGAACACTTTTCACAGAGTGACCACTCTATCGCTGACCTCTCAGGCCTTGTCCTGAAAGCACACCTGCACAAAAGACCACCCTGGGAGCTTAAATTCACAACTTCACTAAGTACTAAAAATCAGAGTCTTAAAGAAAGACACTGGGACTATGGTTTATTACAATCTGTAATCCACTAACACCTCTTTTTTGCCTTCTGACTGCAGAAGTGTTAAGTGTGGCAACTAGCTGTGCTTTACAGGCTGTTACACCTTGTATTTAGTTGTGACACTTGGTACCTTTCCCAGACTCGAAGAAAAGCTCCATGCAGCTGAAAAGCTTGTCTCTCTCACCAGCTGAAATTGGTCCAATAAAAGCTCTCACCCACCTTCTCTCTAAGAAGCAGAAGTGTTATTTTTCTGAGTTAACAGCTCTCTAGCTAGTCTAATTACACATCTCTCTCACCCTTGTTGCTCTAGAAACACGGGAGCTTGCTTAAAACTTACAGTAGCAGTTCCATGCCCAGAACAGCCCTAGACCAGAGCAAGCAGAAGTTTAGCCAGGCAGTATTTCAAGGTTTCACAAGAGCCAGAGGACAGGCATTGAGAGATAAGCTCATCAGAGACTCTGGCTTCAATACAATCTCCAACTCCGAGCAGGGCTTTAGTGAATGGTGCTGTGAGTTCTGGGTCACAGAGATCCCCTTCAGACTGTCATTTGATGGGCTGAAATACCACTGGGCTTGCCTATCTGCACTCTGGGGCACCCCACAATCCTCCTGTCTTGCAAGGCCAGACCCACTGGTCTTCTCCAGTGATGGCACAGAGTGGAGTAACACAGACACCGAGTTCCACTGGGCTCTGGGAAGCCACAGGGACTTGACACAGCACCCAGGTACACAGTCTGAACGGGATCAAAACCACAGCCAAATCCCTCTTGCTCTGCATAAGAGTCTTAATACAGAATAAGCTCATAAATTGTTTGCCCCCTTTAGCAATGAGAGAACAGCTGCTGTTCCCCGGTAACAATTATTTACACTGGGTGTAATGATAAAAGTAATTTTGCTAAATCTAAAAATGGGATTTAAGTGGTTGCAAGTGATAACAGACAGATCAAAGCAAGTTACTAAGCTAAAAACAAAAACACCAGCTAAGCTTAATGCTCTAAGAAATGTGTTCCATGCAATTCCTCACCCTATCAGTAGTCCTAATCATCTTCTCACAAGCTCATCACTTCTCTTTGTTAAATGGGTTGACCACCCCTGCCCTATTGCTTGGTTTCCTGCCTACATATAGATTTTGCCCAATGTGGGAATCCTTTGTGCTTAATTTCAAACCTAATCACACTCCCATGGCAAAGTACCACATCCATAATGGGTTCCAGCATCAGGTGACCTGGCCACATGTCTTGGCAGGGCCAACCACAGTCCAAGCTTAAAGGAAGCACAAGACTATTTACAGATCATTGTCTCAATATTCAAGACATTAAGTTCCTTGGGTACTGCTCATGGCTCATTAGCACACCTAGGTAGGTAAACAGATTTACAATTCATATTTCTAGCTTCGAATACAGGAACGATACAGGCGCAGAAACAGAATATGCACAGTCAGCGGATTTCAGGCTTTTGTGTGACAGGTTACGTGCCACCTTTCTCAAAGCATATTCAAGTTAGGCACATTCAAAATCATATTGCCATAAAGAGTACGGATGTGCAACATCACACTAAATTAAGCCCCATTGACACCAGGCTGCCTCAAGTCCTTACTATTTGGAAAAGATGCAACTAAACTTAAAAAGAAAGTACAACTCCATGCAGAATAGCTTTGAGGTTTCTCCAGACTCCCCCATCTTCCGTTCTCTTTTCCTTCCCGCTGTCTCCTTTCTTTTAAGATGCGGAGTGTAAAAAGGCCAATCTTTGCTTCATTAGCTCTCAGCTGGTATTACTTCCTTAGGCTACCGCTGAATCCTGTCTGGGAATTAGCCTGGGCTTTTAGGGGTGGTCAGCAGGCCCAATAAAGCGTGGTCTTAGAGCTCCTACAAGGCTCAGACACGGTATAGGGGACCTTCCCAGGAACTGTCCAAGACCTGTCAAATTCAAGCATGGCTTGCATGAGGCACGCTGTGGACCTTCCTTGTTTGGCACCTGTGTCTCTGAGACTCTTCCATGTGGTTCCAGGTCACTAATGCTTCCATGGGGCAGTCACGACTTAGGGACCACAGCCACATAACGTTTCTTCTGCAACCAAGCAGCAAAGGAGCCAAGCTGGTGCCGCAATAACAGCATTAGGCAGTGGAAGTCCGTTCCCCTTCTTCCCTGTGCTGATGCACCCCACTCTGCAACTTCACCCCGCTCTGAGGAGACAGGACTTGACTCTTGGAACCGACTGACATTTCTTCTCGATCAACTGGCGGGTGTTCTTCCCCGAACACGGCGACTCCCTCCCTATTTCCTTACAGCAGGGGTAGTGAGAGTGCTGCTTTCTGCTCGAGAAATCAAGCCAAAGTCTCTCACGCACCTGCGGGGTCCTTAAGCATGGAGGTTAGGTCCATCAATGGTTATTAGCCAGGATGGGTAGGAATGGTATCCCTAGCCTCTGTGTCAGAAGCTGAGAATGGGCTACGGGGATGGATCACTTAACAGATTACCTATTCTATTCATTCCCTCTGGGGGCATCTATCACTGGCCACGGACGGCAGACACTGGGCTAGATGGACCTTTGGTCTGACCCAGTCTGGCTGTTCTTCTCCTTCCTGTCACCCTCATGAAGGGAGGGGGAAGTACACAGCTTGAGTGAATTCCTCTCACTCCTGGCTGGTGGGGGAGGGAAAGAAGAAGTGACAAGCTGTGAGCTCTCCTCTTGCTCCCTGAGAGTGAGGGGGACAGGAAGAAGAACAAGCAGCAGTGTCCTGGTATGAGGTGTTTTAGCCCCTCTCCCCTCCCCCCAGCACCTCAAATGAGCTTTAGGAGATCCAGAAATTGGATGGTGGATTTAGCCACTGCCTGACACGGCTCTGCACATTGGTGCGCCATGAGCCACCTCCAAGAGACCCTAAAAGCCACCGCACGGGAGAAATAGTGGTTGTAAGTCTGGCCTGCAGCTCTCATTGTTTCACAAACCTCCCTACCAATTCAGCTGGCGCCTCAGAACGTTAAGGCCCATTCTGCAAGGTGCCGAGAGGCCTCACCTACGCACACTCCAGCAGGATTAGAAGCAGCTCACACGACAATTCTCTCACTTGTAGTAGGCACCCCGAGCCAGCAGCCCCATTTCCAGAGGTGCCACCTGCCCACTGGGGTCTGGAAAAGCTGGTCAACGCCTCAGTCAAGGCTTTTACCAGGCTTTTGCATGGTTTCATTGGATCTGCCAGCACACAGGATACGCTATTAACAAGCGTTCATAAAGTATGAATTCTCCCCCTCCCCCAGTTTTATGATATTTTTCAAATGAAAAGCCGGAACCATTATTAAAATGGGTTATGGATAGATACAGCAGAAAGCTACTATATTATTCTACTATACACTCAACAGCAACCAGAGGCTTTCTAGCTTTAACTAATTAATAAAAATACACCTTTGATCTAAGAGGAAAGCAAATTATAGCAGTAAGTAAAGTTAATTTAGAGAGAAATGTGACTTGTACTGGCATCAAACCAAGATATTCCGTTCACTGAACTGTGACACTTGGAAAAAAAAAGTAAATAAAGATGAAAAATAAGTTCAGATCATGAATCAAAGGTGAATACACTTGAGGAAATATAGTTCTGGGGTCAAACATTTTGACTACATGCTACCCTCAGCATTCTGAACTGGCTAATGGTACTGTTGAGCCAATGAAAAGCATGTTATGATATCTGGTGTTGCTGATTTCAGAGATACCTGCTACATACCAATGTGCCCGAAAAGACCTTTAATAAGAACCACTGAAACTATTTAATTGGGCATTTTTTCCATATGCATAGTACGGCTTCATATCAGAATAACCTATTTGAGGAGTAGAGCTGATCAAATAATGAATTTTTTTTGTTTGCTAGCACTTTCAAAAAGTGGACTACGAATTTGTTTAAGGTCAGACCAAAAAAGAAAAAAAAATTAATTTTTTTCCAATTAAACAAACAAACAAAAAATCCCAAACACCCCCCACTTCAAAACAACTCCCCAAAAAGTACACACAATATTTCCGGACAACGAAAATATTTCATTTTAATAAACCTGAAATACTGTTTTTATTGTGGCTACTCTAAACTGCAAAGCATTTTAAAATAAATTTAAAAGGAATTTTTTAAACAAACAAAAAAAATATTTTCAAACTGAAGAATCATTTCATTTTAAAAATAGTTTTGATTTTTTTCCAGGTTTTTCTCCAAATAAGAAATTTGGAGGAATGAACACAAATTTGCTGAACGTTTCACTGCCAACAAATTGTTACGCTTTGCTGAGCTCTAGATAGCAGCACTCTCTGAATTTGAACAGAAAACCCGTTAGACACCGGAAATTCTCCTTTTTAACCATAAAAGGTTCACACACATCACGTCAGGGAACTGGCTCATGATCGTATTCTATGACTAAAAATAGCTCTTAACTCTAGATGAGCCAAAAGAAATTGACGTTCAGAAGAATGAGGCATCTTAAGTTACTGGCATCAGCCCAATCACATAATTAATCTTGGAGCAGCTTCAGGACCTTCTGCATATCTCCCTATGGAGCCCACCAATGCCCTGCTCCAAAGCCCATTGAAATCAATGGAAGTCTTCCAAATCTCTTCAACAAGCATTGGAACACAGATGCCACTTGATCTGCAAAGCCTAGTTATCCTTATAAATAGCCACACCAACCAGCTGTACAGCTGGAAGAGTCAAACTGAAAGAAAGAACATGGCGTCATCTCATTTAAATAGTCAAACGAGGAGTTATTTTTGATATAATACCACCTAGCTTGTGACTCAAATATTTCTGTTCTGTATTTGGGGAGGAGGGGGGGGGAGAACCAGATGATGCCAACTCAGACAGCAAGAAGAACACACTTTCCATTCCATGAATACCTCAGAAGGAAGCTAAATGAAAGCCACTAGAAGTCAGACATTTTTAAAATCAGCAGGTCCACACAACTTGCATCCAAGAGTTTTTAAAGAACTGGCCGAGGATTTTGCTAGGACTGTTAATTTTTAATATGATTTGGAACACTGGGGAAGTTCCAGAACAGTGGGGGGAAAAAAATCTAATATTCTGCCAGTTTTCAAAAAAGGGTAAAAAGATGACCCAAGTATCAACAAGCCTGTCAGTCTGACATTGATTCCAGGCAAGAAAATGGAGCAGCTGATACAGGACTTGATGAAAGTTAAAGGACAAACAATATAATTAATGAAATTCAACATGGTTTTATATAAAGCAGAGCCTATCAAACTAACCGGATATCTTTCTTGGGAGATAATATAGATTTGGTTAATAAAAGCAGTAGTGTTGATGTAATATACTTAGCCTTCTGTTTGACTTGATACTACATAAACTTTTGCTTAAAAAACTAGAATGAAACAACATTAACATGGCACGTACTCAATGGATTAAAAATTGTCTAACTAAAAGTCTCAAAAATGTAAACAGTAACCACAGAACCATCCTTTACGGGGTGTTTGTAGTGGGTCCCGCATAGTGTAGGTCCAAGAACCGATCTATCCATCCATTTTATCAATGACATGGAAAGAAAAGTAAAAAGTAATCACTGATAAAGTTTGCAGATAAATTGTGGGAGTAGTAAATGAATTCAAATCACAGATTCAGAGTTTTCTGGATCACTTTGTCAACTGGCCGCTAGCAAATGATGAGTGTTTTAGGACAGCTAAATGTAAATGTGTACATCTGGGAACCAAGAACGTAGGCCCTACTTACCCAGTGGGAAGTGATTTCTGGAAAAGATGTGGAGAGCATTGTGCTTAACGAGATGACCATGAGATTTTAGCATTAATGGCTTGTCACAAAGAGCTCATAAATTCTGGGATGCATAAAGAGGGGAATCTCAAGTACGAGTAGAAAGAATTTTACCTATTTGGCACTGGTGAGATTGCTGTTGCAATACTCTGTCTGGTTTTGGTGTCCATAATCCAAGAATCATCTTGATCAACTGAGTAGGGTTCAGAGAAAAGCCACAAGAACGATTAAAGGATTAGAAAAACTTCCTGATAGCGACAGACCTAAGAAGCTCAATCTATGTAATGTGACACAGACGGTTAAGAGGTTAGTTGATTACAGAATAAAGAACAAACACAAGGAACAAATATTTAATTGTGCGCTCTTCAGCCTACTGGAGAAAGGTCCAACGCAATCCAATGGCTAGAATTGGAAGCTAGACAAATTCAGAGAGAAAATAAGCCAGACTGTTTCAGTGGTTAATTACTTTCACTGTTAAAACTATTTACCAAGGACTGCCAATAAGCCGGGAAGGGAGACACTCACCTCACTCATGCAACTCAAGGTCTTAGGGTTTCCCCTCACACTCCAGCCCCACTGTGTGCGTGTGGGGGAGAAGGGTGATGAGGCTCAGAGCTTCTACCAGAGCAGGGATTCATTTTTCTTTTGGGAGCCAGGGGCTAGTAAATTTTGCGGGGCTCCTAAGCGGTGCCAAAATGAGGGGTTCCATGTGCCGGAGAGGGCTGCGAGGGAGTCTGCTTGGGGTGCAGGGTCTGGGCAGGAGGGAGGGTACAGTAGCAAGGTGGGGGTGGGGGTCTGGGCCAGAGGGAGGAATGAAAGGGAGTAGGAGGGAGGGGTTCGGGCAGGAGGGGCAGGGGATGGGACGCAGCTCTGGGACGAGGCTGCAGGTGGCGCTGCACTGCCCTGCACAGGCTTGCAGGCTCCACCCCTTGTCACTTGCAGGCTCCACCCCAGCCAATGGGAGTGATGAGGGCAGAGCCTGCAAGCCAGCACATGGACAGAGCTTCCCTGCATTGCTGTTCCAGCACAGAGCTGCTTCCTCCCCCGAAGCTTGTGCGACAGGCAAGCCGTAGGTTCCCCACCCCTTTTCTATGGCCTGTGTTATACCGGCAGTCAAACAGGACGATCACAGAGGTCCCTTCTGGCCTGGAAATCTGCGAGTCTCTTGTCCTTAAGGGGGATACCCCCAAAGGTTAGGAAATAGATCAGTTACATTTTGAAATGCAAAGCATTCTGGGTGAGATCCATCCGTAGAGTCTGATGTGACTGGAGCAGCGCAAAGCAGCCGGGCAGAGCAGGGAGTCTAGCTCCGACTTTTCATACGATGGAAAGGTAAGTTTTGGCTGACATGGGCAGGCACAAACCCTTGTGCCAGAAACCACATCTTTTAAATGCAGCACCTGCCACTTTATTTCAACCTGGGGAAATGCTGCAGATCATGATTTGAAAGGCAACTGACACACGTATAAAGTCTAGAAGAAGTGATACGAGCTTGTCATGGTTACAGGGCGAGCTGCTCCTTTGACCCCCTTCTGGCATACTTCAGGTGCTGGGCTTCTTATGGGGTGGAATCCCACCATTCCCCACTCTTAGTACGGGTCCCTAGCCTTCTGCCCCACGTGCCACCCAGGGGTTTTTCAGCTGTCCGAACGAGGCTTGGACACCTGCAACTCCTGCCTTTGGGAGCTGCGACCCATGATTCAAACCGACAACGTCCCGTGCACTCTTCACGACAGGAACATAGCATGAGAGCACGGAAACAAAGAAAGATTCTAACACAGTGAAGTATCTATTCATAGAAATGTTTTATTTAGGAACTTAGGTCAGCCTGTGAGATCCCAGGCACCCTGATCTTGATTCAGCACTTCTCAATACCTGCTCTCACCCCTCTCTTCGGAAAGCTGAATCCTGCAGCTGGTTAAATGGGTTTGAGCAGTTCACTGGGGGATAGGGACAGACTTCAAAGAGGCTGGTTTTCTGCATAGTCTCAGGTGCCCGGGGAGCAGCTGTGATAGACCATTGTTTCCCTTCTTGCATCTGTACAGTCCGTTTCCGCCTGAATTAACCCGTTAAACCTCCCCAGGAAACACCACAATAACCAGCCCGCAATACTCCAAAATGATTACACTGTCTTGATTGCATAGGAGATGGTGGGTTGGCTCAAGTCCAGGTGTGTCTTTTTCTCCTCCTTCTCGGGTGTATTCCTGCAAGTGTGTGTTTGGGTAACATTTTTCATTCTGATCATTGCACTTCTGCACCACGTATGGCTTCAAGGAAGGTTTGCTTCTGAAAACTGATTTGCAACAATGGCAACATTTTACTCAACGTAGCTCCTTGGGCAAAAATCTCTGAATGAATGAAGTCAATGGGAATTGAATTTTGCCACTCACTTCAATGGAAGGCGAATGTCACCCCTTGTGTTCATTCAGTCATATCTGTAGGGACTGGAAGGTTTTACTGCTTTATTATTAGTAGTACTGCAGAACCAGCGTAGTTAAAAGAGGGATCTGGATTCTATTCCTGCTTGCACGCTAAGGACATTAAATTTAGATGAATCAACTAATCGAATAGTCATTGCATAGAGGCAGCAAGGGGGTGGGGGAAGCGACTAGTCATTTACATCCCTATTGCATGCCATTAACAGAACTGGGACATGACCCCTCTCCCTGAAGCCTTACCACGGTTTAAATGGGGGCAGGAAAAGCCCCTCATTGCTTACCTTGACCTGCAGGGCCTCTATTATTGCTGTGAAAAGAACCCAGCTTGTATTGCAAATTAAGCACACCTGGCCAAAGCTAAGGCCCAAGATGCTATTGTTGTATGATCACTTTTCATAGCAGAATTGCACTTTACCAGGGATTTGCTTGAGCAATCAATATGTCATGCTAAAACGTCCAGTCTGAAGAAAGGTAGATTAAAAGGGTCATCCTTAGTGGGAACTGAAGTGGATGACAGCACATACTCCCTTTTACACTGGACCTTGATCCTGCAATTAGCTTTGCATGGCTGAACCTCTTGGGATAATGAGTGGGGAACATGATTCTACTCCCAAAGATATGGATTGCAGGACTGAGGGCTAAGTTTGCTGCTGACAGATCTAATGCGCGTGTTGTGCGCTGCTGTTTTGTCGTACTTGCTTTGAAGAACAGAACGGTTGAGATAAAGCAAACAGCCATTTTGGCAACAGCTCTTGCCATCTAGAGAAGATGTTACAAGTCTCGATTGCAGTCTATTTGCTCTGTGGTTTTAACAAGGCATGGGTGCACCCCGTTCGGATAGAGTATGAATCAATTGGAAATGAATCCTCTAATGTTCTTTTCTTCTGACTCACAGGAAACAAGTTATTGAACTGTGTAACAACCGTTTTCATTAGGAACCCATCGGGACAACAGTTGTACTGACTGCTCACAAAACGGCCTCTGCCCTCTCATGCTTTGCGAGATAGGCTAATTAAACTAGTTAGCTGGACCACAGTTCCAATAAACTTGGGAATGGATTCACTGAGGTTGCAAATTAGAAATAGGCTCAAGATGTCAAATTGAGGTTCAGTTCTGTATTTTAACATGCCACAAAGTTTGGAGGTTTGAGTTTGGACCCATATCTACTGCAAACCCCACACACATTTCAATGACCAACAAACTACATCAATTTTTTCCTCCATTTGTGTCCACATGCCATTATTTCAGCCAAAACAACACGAGGGTCTAGCCTATACAACACATTAACACAGAGACTGATTAACACATCAGTCTCTCACACATATACCCACACCTTTCCTTTGTTCTTTAACTAAATAAAACAACAAGGAAATAAATGCCAAGATCAAACTGATGCCATATTACAGCTGAGGTAGAATGTGCATAAAGCCATTCAAAATAGAAAAATGTTATTGAGGGGCTAACGAGACAAAGAAACTGAAGTAGAGACAGACAAAAGGGTCAGAACATGGGGTCATAAATAAGAGATACAGAAAGAGAAGAGGACTGTAAAAAAGGGACCAAGAGAAGTTGCCTGCTACTAACTAAAATTCTTGTGCAGCCCCTGGTAGTATATCAGCCCCATGTGAAATATTTTGATAGGAAGAATGTTAAATCTGAAGCTGAACAGATTAAGTAGCTATCGGCTAAACACACTGTAAATAGCTTCCTCCTTAACCTACATGCGTACCTCTATGATGCAGCTCCTTTGGTAGGTCAAACTGCCCATTGGTTTGAGACCTCCCAAAATACGTAGGGCAAGAAAATGGATCAATGAAAGAGGGTTTCCATTTTAATTTGAGCTTCCCTTGTTTGTCTATAAGTCAAGTCAGGCATATACTACGACCTTACATATTTCTCTGTTTCTCTTTGGATGAAAAATAAAGCACAGACTCGTGACATTTATGAGTGCTGATATGGCCTGGCAAGACGTCATGTTACATGGTTTTATGCATGACGAGCATGGTACGTTGTATATTAAAAGGTTACTGTGTGAAGCAGAAGAGAGTTACAGGTTATTTCTCATTCACGCTGTGTAGTTTCCTTGAAAAACCATCAATGGCGAACTGTGCTATGAATCAACTACTGTATACTTCCTTGCCACTGAATAGTTTGATAACCTCCATTAGCTTCTATTGCATAGAGCAACAAGAGAAGGGGGAGGCAGTGTAAACCAACAGATGATTCACAGGAATGGAAACCATGGAATCTTGAACCCTTTTTCTATCAATGTTTGTGGCGCAAGTCGCTTAATCTCTGTTGAACCAACTGCAAAAGTTGGGATATCATTTTATATTTAAATTTAAGCAACAACAAAAAAGCCCATGCTAAAAGTCCCAGGGATCCTCAGAATTAATTGGACTGACAATTGCAAATTAAGTCTGACACCCAGCACCAAAGAAACAATCACATAAAAAAAATGGAGAAGCGGCGAGGGGTCCTGTGGCACCTTATAGACTAACTGAAGTGTTTGGAGCATAAGCTTTCGTGGGCAAAGACCCACTTCGTCAGATGCATGACGAAGTGGGTCTTTGCCCACGAAAGCTTATGCTCCAAACACTTCAGTTAGTCTATAAGGTGCCACAGGACCCTTCACCGCTTCTCCAGATTCAGACTAACACGGCTACCCCTCTGATATAAAAAAAAATGGTTTGCACTTAGCCAAGCAGCAAATCAAAGCAGCCAAACAGCCCTGTTAGGTTACCCCAGGAATACACCCTCTGCTTGCTCCCCAACCTCTTCACAAGCAATTCAAACTTAGCGGGACTTGCTTGGATTCTCGTAAAGCACACTGAAGATTAACACCAAGGAATATTATTACAAAAGTAGTTGCTATGTGCTGGAAAAATCAACAGGAGGAGTGAAAAATGATCCAGTGGGTAAGATGCTAACCAGGGTGTGTCTGGCAATTCTAGAAAAAAAATAATCCAAGAAAAAAAATCTGTTTGGATCAAATTAAAATTAACAAAAGGGAAATCAAGAATGCCAGAAATATTCCAGTTGGGCTCAAACCAATATTTTGGTCAAGCTGAAACGAAACGTTTTGTTTCAGGCATTTTTAACAAAAGCAAAGGAAATGAAGGGTGAGGTTCCCCAGAAGAATGGAGGAGTAAAAACAGTCACCGGGAGAGCGAGACAGACCAGGAAACACTCTAGCTTGGTCGGTAGGGCACTTCCTGGCAGAGGGGATAACTACATCCATGCTCCAGTGGATGTTTATGGATATAAAGTGGAAAAGCTTCTCCAGGAAAGACAGGAATGATATCCCGTCCATCCCATAGCCCAGTAGCTAGGGCCCTCACCTGAGAGGTGGGTTCAAGTCCCTCTTCAGAGTAGAGATTTAACTCTGGGCTCCCACATGCTAAGTAAGTGCCCTAATCATTCGACTACTGAGTTTAAGGGAGTAGCAGTACCACCTTCTCCTCAGTTTTTGTGCCTACACCCCTTCGTCCAACAGCCTGAAAAAAAAAATCAGGAAACATCAAGGCACTTTGACATTTGGCTTTTTCCCTTTTGACTGGGGTAATCCTGCTGGAATCAACATGGGCTTGCTCAGAGTTTTGACCCAAATTGCACTGGCGTCTGAAAATTCCACCCAGAGTTTGTCAGGAGACCCAGGTGAAACTCTTCTCTGCCACAGGTTTCCAATTTGTCTCTACATGCCTCAGTGAAAGTGGGTGTGGCGAGGTTCCAAATCTGACATTCAGGCTGTGTCTAGACTGCCGGCTTCTTTCAGAAGAAGCTTTTCTGGAAGAGATCTTCCAAAAACACTTCTTCCAAAAGAAAGCATCCACACTGAACGGAAGCTCTCTTGCATGTAAGCTGCGATTACGATGGACGGAATGGCCACCAGCGCACCTGTGCTTTTTCCTCTTTCCTCTTCTTCAGAAAGAACTCCCTCTTCCCCGTCCACACACGCCTTTTTCCAAAAGAGCTCTTTCAGAAAAAGGCTTCTTCCCCGTAGAAAGAGATTTACCAACGTTGGAAAAACCCCTCTGTTCTTTTGATTTTCTTTTGAAAGAATGTGATTGCAGTGTGGATGTGAGTGAAGTTTTTCCGGAAGAAAAACCTCTGTAGTGTAGACATACCCTGAGATACTATCTGCCATACATGCAGATAAGACAGAACTTCTGAACTCACTCAGGTCGAGCCATTTTTATTCTTTAGCACTGATCTTCCCATTAGCGGACATGAATCAGTTACCACGCAGTCTCGTTATCCCATCAAAACCAGACTTTTAAACTGATCCACCTGATAAAGCTTCCAAACATTTTTGTTGATTTTTTTTAAACACACTGGTGGAAGTGAAAATCCAGTTATAAAAAGACAGAAATAAATGTGCTGCCTGGCAGAGACTTTAAATGCCAATTTGCAGGCTGCAAGAGGCTCTCTCGAGTGGCATTCTACACCCTGAAAACAAAAGTTTGCAACAGAGGCTGCAGGAACTTTAACTACATCACTGAGGTACCAGTCGGCGTGATTATAACACAGCCAGACTAATCACATCATTTTATTTCCATGCTAGGAAATCTCTCCCTACACAAGCAGTTACATGATTCAGCTTCAGTTTCTAATAGGTTTTCAGACTGGCGCTTGCATTTTGTACACATGAATCTTTTCCCCCCATTAACAGGCAGCATAGCAGGCATATCCCCCCCCAAAGTCAGACACTATCAGACAGAGTCATTGCAATCTGCAAAGGGAAAAACCCAAGAACATGAAAAGCAACTTCTCTGATTTGGTAACAGATGTAGGCTACCTGCGTGGTAGGAGTCCACCATTAATAGATTTCCTTCCCTTTTTTATTATCCATCCCAGAGTTTCCTCTTCGTTTTAAAAATAAATACGTGGCATGTTCTCACTAAGCAGCAGCAAAACATGAATGAGTGGAGACTCAAAGTCCAGGACTTCTAGAGCGTACCTCACCTACCAAGCTTGTGTGTCTTCCTGAATCAGGTGTGTTCCCCCCAAAACTGTGTTCTTGAATCAGGGACCATGTTAGGGAGAACACACCTACCACAAATGCCCTGCATTAGAAGGGCAGTGAAGCCACTGGCTGGAGGACCAGACTATTGCCATTTGGTTTTTCCTCCAAGAGAACATGCCAATGTACAAATTGGACTGTCCGAAACCTGCCCTAGCTCTGTTAAAATGTTGTGGAAGTCAAATGAAAAAGAAACATGCATGGTTTTATTAGGGTTACCAGGTGCCCAGCTTTCGCCCGGACAGTCTGGTAATTACGGCTTCTGTCCGGTAATTACCAGTGCGGTATTTTCTGTTTTTTCCTCAGATGGAAGGCCGGCGGGAATGTTTTTCCCCTTCCACGTCTGGTGGGGGCAGGGGGAGCGGGGAATGTGGGAATTTAAAGGAGCAGTGTCTTTTTTTGTTTGTTTTTGCTCAATCAATTTTTTTCCCTGCCATGTTTGGGATTTTTTGTGAAGGTATCTGGTAACCCTAGGTTTTATAGCAGACTGCGAAAGACCTAGAGACACCATTCCAATCTGGCAAAGGGCTAAGCAACCTTCCTCTGAGGCACTTTGGAAAAGGTGGAGTCAAGTCGTCAGGACAGACTGGAACTGACTTCTAGACCTTAAAAAAAAAAAAAAAAAAAAAGTAGAGAGGATCACATTGAAGATCCTTTCCCCCCACATTTCCCGCTGAAGTGAATAAATCAGACCCTCCAAATGGTATCTTACATGGGAGAAAGAGTTTACTATCAATTCATCAAGTGTCGTTACTAAAGCCCACAGGTAAGTGAAAAACATGGAGACCTGGGAGATAAAGGGTGTTAGAAGGAGGAGGGAGAAAAATGGTTCTCCTTGGCCTCTGGGGATAGGACAAGAAGCAATGGGCTTAAATTGCAGCAAGGGAGGTTTAGGTTGGACATTAGGAAAAGCTTCCTACCTGCCAGGATGGCTAAGCACTGGAATAAATTGCCCAGGGAGGTTGTGGAATCTCCATCACTGGAGATATTTAAGAGTAGGTTAGATAGATACCTGTCACGGATAATCTATGGTACTTGGTCCTGCCGCGAGGGCAGGGGACTGGACTTGATGCTCTCTTAAAATCCCTTCCAGTTCTAGTATTCTATGATTTTCTTTGTAAAACAGCAAAATGCCCCTGGCATATTTAAGCATCACAACATAATACTCTCTCATTCTGTTTACAAACTGTAGAATACACATTTTACAGGGGCTTATATAAATTTATAATTAGAGCTGGTCAGGAAATGATCTTTATCCCCAACAAAAATGGAGATGAAATTAAAATAAAATTGGTTAAGTTTCAGGTTTTTACTGAAAAACTAAAACCCCCAAACAATTCAGTTTTCAGTCACCAAAATCCACATTTTGTTGGGTTTAAACTTTGCAGGTTTTGACAAAAATCCTGGAAGATTTAAATGAAAAAGGAAAGAGGGTTGTTGGTTTTTTTGTGGGGGCAAATTTCCATTTTGTCAAAGAACCATTTTCTGTTAAAAGCAAACAAAAAAACCAAACATCGCTGGAACACTCTCAGCCTCCTGTAATTATAATGTAGTCCAATTAACTGCTTCAGTCTTAAAATGCAAAGTGGTGATGGTAACGTGGTAGTCAGGAGCGGTTTTAGAGGTTTTGTAAATCAATATGCAGCTAATGTTCTTACAGAAAATTCAATTCACAATCGCATGTGCAAAATGTGTACTTAATCTGTGCCTACTCATTATGACTACACCTGCAAATGGGTAACCGGCTATTTGTGCAGGTGGTTGTGCATACATATTAGGCATGCATTTATGGGCAATTTATCTTTTACAATTAGGCCTGTCATTTCTAAACACAGTATGGAGGCTATCCGCCTTATCTCCAGTTTGGAGTCTGTGGACAACCTGTTTAACCCTTAAGAAACTGGTTATTTCCCATGTGAACTGGAAATTGGCTGTTTCTAACACACTGAGTAGAACCTCAATACAAAAATTACCTCGTTGGTTCAGTGGGACTACTTGAGGTATAAGGGTCTATTTTAGGGTGCCTAAGTGTTCCTGGATCTGCTCCAATGCCTTTTTAAAGTATGTATCCAGAACCCAAATAATATGGCAAGAGAAGTATTGGCAAATCAAAAGCCAGCTACGTAAACTCTAGCACGTTTCTGGCCTATGGTATACACGTGGTGGTGACATGCAGTGCTTCTAATCACTGCACAAGCAGAATCTCTAGAGCATGATAGACATAGCTGTGCACGGTCTAAAATTCGGCAATTATAAACACCCTACGTGATTGCTCTGTGTTTTGTAAACAGTCCTATAAGTCCCTTTGCTCTCACACAGGTCACATGACGGGTAGAAAAAAAATCATTTAAATTAAGGAATCATTTTACAATGTGTGCATTGTCATATACTCTGACATATATAGTCAACATTTCATGACTGCCTAGGCATTGTTGGAAAGAAGAGTTCGATTTTGTAGCATATTGGAAGCAGTTAGGATATGTCTCCACTTACTAGAGGAGCAGCACTCCAGCAATCGATCTTCTGGGGTTCAATTTAGTGAGTCTAGTAAAGACCCACTAAATCCAACCCTGAGGGCACCCCCGTCGATGCCGGTACTTCTCATAGTTGCAAGGAGGAAAGAAAGTCGATGGGAGAGTTTCTCCTGTTGACCTCTTACCGTGGAGCTGCCCCAGAAAAATCAATGTAAGGTATCCTGCTATGCAACTGACATCACCAGAACTGAGCATTTAACATCGATTTTCTCCTCCAGTATAGACCTGGCCTAAGTCTCTCAAAAAAGAGGAATGGTATTTTTCCTCCTCAGGTTTAAGGAGGGCAGAGGGAAAAAAATCTCGTTTCTTCTTCTCGCTTTAGTGTGGCCTGAAAGACCATTAAATCAACATATTCACACAGAACGTGCAGCACGTAAACAAAAGAACAGTAATAACTGAAGGGGAGGCAGAATCTGAGGATGGAGAAAAGCTGTTCACAGTAGTGACGGATGGCAGAACAAGGAGCAATGGTCTCAAGTTGCAGTGGGGGAGGTCTAGGTTGGATATTAGGAAAAACTATTTCCCTAGGCGGGTGGGGTAGCACTGGGCTGGGTTCCCTAGGGAGGGGAATCTCCATCCCTAGAGGTGTTTAAGTCCCCGCTTGACAAAGCCCTGGCCGGGTTGATTTAACTGGGATTGGTCCTGCCTGGGGCAGGAGGCTAGACTTGACTCCTGAGGTCTCTGCCAGCTCTATGAATCTCAGTATATTATATCAGAGATAACAGAGTTGCGACTATTGCTGGAAACACAAAGAAGGAACCAGACCACGTACGGTGAATGCGGAGCAAATCATTTTAGATCTAGGCATAGATACGCACTGAACGCGGAGCACAAAATCAAATTATTCCTTTAAGAAAGGCGGCTGTGTTGGGATGTGCATACAGTGGTCCTGTTCCTGCTACTCCAGCCCGGTCCCCAAATCCCAGTCCAGTAAGAACTAAATTTATGAAAGCCAAAAGTGCAAGAAGGGGACAAAGGGGCAACCCAACAGGAAATGTGGTGCATCGGATCATGGCTCTTTTTGCCTCATTTCCTATGTGTGGATACTGGATTTAAAATTTTAGTAGCCTGAGCGTTTGTGGCATTTCATCCGGACTACAGCCCCAATCTTGAAAAGATTCTCATGCTTAACTTAACGCGCATGGATAGTTCCATGAATTCCCACGCATTTCTATCTACGGTGCATTGATTTGGCTGCATCACACAAACTAATCTATTAAAAAAAAATCTATTAAATCTATAAAAAAAAATCTTAGTGATCGCTAGAGCCTGCAAATCTGCAGAGATCTACTTTATCATGGCGGTTATCTGCGTCTGTGGATGCGAATGTGGATATATCTCTGGCTCACTTTTGTAGATACAGATGTGGATAAAAAATGTTGCATCTGGGGGTCTGCAAATTTGCCGGTATCCACTTTTATATCTGCGGGTATCCACGGATGATTTCTGCGGATCCAGACTGTGTCCACGCAGGGCTCTAGGGATAACCATGTCATTTACAAGCAGCATACCACACCTACACTTTTACCGAATAAAGGGCTGCAGGATTGACAACTTGGAAATGAAGTGATGTAAGCGACATCTGCGCTTACCGGAAGGTGTCACTAAAATGTCTGACTAGCAACTGTTCTGATTAGTTCCCCCCACCAAATGGCTGTGTAGATTTGTAGCCTGTAAGTACTTCTGTGAACACTTGTGGCGAGCTGGCAGATTGCAGACACAGCGCGCACGGCCTTCAAGAGGCAGCATTGACAGATAATGGCCCTGAAGACAAATCCATGCTCTCCATCTTGGAAAGAACCAAGGCACTGCAGTAGCAGCTGTTTCGGGGAGGAGCGACACACCGGCGGGTGGGAAAGGACTCCACATTGCATGGAGAGCTGGAGCTGCTAAGAGTCACTCCATAGAATAGGCTACCAGAGGGCCTTTTGTAGTCCAGTCTGAAAAGGCCGGCGCTGACAGGAAATAAAGCATTCGGCTCCTTCAGCCTCGCGCTGTGCCTTGGGTCTCTGCCCTCAAGCGCTGCGTCCGAGTGCGAACGTAGCAAGAGCAGCAAAATAAACATCTTCTCCCAAGGCAGCCGGGTGGTTGGAAGGGGAAGGAGAGAGTCCGGCAGGAGCCCTGCGGCTGAAGGCGATGCTAGAGCAGGAGTTGTTCTGTGACTGAAGTTGCTCTGGGCAGCTTGAAACAACTGAGGGGGTGGAGGTGGAGGCATCTCCAAAAAGCAAGAAGCCTGAAGGAAAATGTCCAGATGACAGACAGATTCAAGCAGGGGGGAGGCACCTACAGCCTGGTTTGCCTCCATCTGCCCCCCCCCCCCCCC
>JANRFK010004440.1:44113516-44144117 GCA_030068395.1 Apalone spinifera | reverse complement strand
TCCTGCTGCTCCCATTGGCCATGATTCCAGCCAATGGGAGCGGGGGGGAGGGGGAGGGCTGCAGCACACAGAGCCACTTGCTCTCCCTACAAGCTGAATCCCGTGGCGAGTCTTGAGGTCCCCCCACCGCAGAGGGAAGCTGGCACTGGCACTCGAACGTTATGGGGGAGGGGGAACTGGAGCAGCAGCGCAGGCGCCTCACTGCGGAAGGGGGGCAGGGGGGGAGCCTTGAGACACGGTTCACTTGCTAGGCAGTAGTCTGTGGACCGCAGTTTGAAAACCACTGGTTTAGTGTAATGTACTCCAAGATGCCCTTTAAAAAATTAAACCATTAGCATAAAAACTTAGAGAAAAAGTTCGTTGGTTTTTCCCTTGTCACAAAATAAGAGAACCAGAGGGCATGCAAAAGTAAGGGGCAGTGGATAAAAAGGAAACACTGCTTTGCACAATTCACCATTGTAGAGAATTGAAGCAAAATGACAGTAAGAGTCAAAAATATGATTAGCTAATTAGGAATAAGCAAAGGATGTGCCCTCCCTAAAAGAATGATAGCAATTGCCAATTAACTCACATTGCCTAGGGAATCAGTTGATCCCTGGATGGGGTCAGGAGGAACTCTCTATCCCCCAATTCCACAGCATGATTTTTCAGTTGTACAATGACCATGTTCATTTTCCTCCAATATAGGCTACTGCTAGGAACAGGCTACTGCACTACGTGGCCCATTTCAGCATCATTAAAGAAAACAATTTTCTTTTCCTCTAGTGCATAATGGCTCAACTGCTAGAATTTCAACTATCAATATGCTACATTTTGAACCACACTGAGAAATCAATTTCTGTTCTCAAAGGGAAATGCCTTTACACGGTTACTATTTCTGAAGTTTTCACTTGCAAGGAATGAGGGTATAATTTTGGAGAGATGAACTACTTTCCAAATGGTTACAATTTGGCTCAGAAAGAGAAACATGAATTTTTATCCCACTACACCGGGGCGGGCAATAGTTTTTGATGCGAGGTCACACTTAGAAGGTGGTAAGTAGCCAAAGACTGCACTCTTCCATGATTCTAGTGGAGGAGGTGCGTGGCCTGGGAGGGGGTTGGGTGCTGAAGGGAACTCAGGGTAGGGGATTGCGGGGCAAGAGGGGGTTGGGTGCAGGAGAGGATTCTGACCTTGAGGAGGGATGCAGGAGGGGGTACAGGGTCTGGGTAGGGGTTGTGAACTGGGGCAGGGGATTGGGGGGCAGGGTCTGGGAGGGGCTATTGGCGCCGGAGCAGTGGTGCGGAGGTTTTGGGTTGTGACCTGGGAAGAGATGCAGGAAGGGGGCAGAGAGGGGCTGGAGTGGCAGGTGCAGGCTCTGGCCAGGAGGCGCTTAATAGGGATGCTAGCCAGTGGGTAATTGAACAGTCATTCAGAGGCAGCAGCGTGGGGTGCCAGGTGGGAGTGAGTCCACGAGAGGAGCCAGTTAAAAACCCTGCACGGGCCAGCCGCCTGACACACTGCGCTGCTGCCTCTGATACGGCGTGGAGGCCGGACCCATGAGGAGCTGGCTTTAAAAGCTGGTTCTTCGCACGTATCGGCTCCAGCCTGCCCCCTTTCACCCTCTGCACTGCTGCCGCTCTAGCAGAGGCAGCAACGGGGGAGGGGGCAGGCAAATTCGGTGCTCATGGGGAGCCTGCTTAAAACCAGCTCCTCACAGGCACCGGCTCCTGCTCCCCTCCTTGCTGCCTCTGTATTAGAGGCAGCAAGGGGGATGCATGTAGTCGACAAGATTAAACGATAAGCCAAGGCTTATCGGTTAAGTGTATAGTCGGTTACACATTGACATCCCTAGCGATTTCCTTAGGGTCCTGCTGGGCTGGGCCTGCCTGAGGCAGGCTCCCTGCCTTCTGTGCCCTGGCACACCACTCAAACCAGCCAGCTGCGGGGACTATGTGCTCTCTGCATGCCACACACTTGGGGGGGAGGGGACTTCCCACACTGCCGGCACAGCCCAAGCAGTTCCCATTGGTCGCAAACTAGCCAATGGGAGCTGTGAGATTGTGGTGGGAGCAGCATGCAAAGCTGTTTAATAAAAAGGTGTTTACACTATAAACAAGATAAGTTTAAACACCACATAAGGGCAACTAAAATGATTAGGGGTTTGGAACGGGTCCCATAGGAAGAGAGGTTAAAACGACTAGGACTTCTCAGTTTAGAAAAGAGGAGACTGAGGGGGGATATGATAGAGGGTCTATAAAATCATGAGTGGTGTGGAGAGGGTGAATAAAGAAAAGTTATTTATTAGTTCCCATAATAGAAGAACTAGAGGACACCACATGAAGTTAATGGGTTTAAAACTAAGAAGCAAGTTTAAAACTAAAGCAAGTTTAAAAGTAAGAAGTGAAAGTTCTTTTTCACATAGCGTATAGTCAACCTGTGGAACTCCTTGCCAGAGGAGGCTGTGAAGGCTAGGACTATAACAGAGTTTAAAGAGAAGCTAGATAAATTAATGGAAGTTAGGTCCATAAAAGGTTATTAGCCAGGGGATAGAAATGGTGTCCCTGGCCTCTGTTGTCAGAGGCTAGAGAGGGATGGCAGGAGACAAATCGCTTGATCATTGTCTTCGGTCCATCCCCTCCGGGGTACCTGATGCTGGCCACTGTCAACAGACAGGCTACTGGGCTAGATAGACCTTTGGTCTGACCCAGTACGGCCGTTCTTATGTTCACAAACGGAGCAAAACCCTAGCCCTTGCCATTTTTCACTCGCACTGCCCCTCGGATCATTTTATCCTAGGACTCTGGTCCTAACATTTACTAAAATTATCTCAGCACCAATGCTAAGACCATCTTTCATCTACCAAATCAAAAACTATGTCTGAAGCACCAACCATTAAAAGCGAGGAATGGCCAAATTCTTCCCCTCAGTTACTTAGCCAATAAAAATCAATTGGGGAGGGGGAGAGAAGAGGGTGTGATCATGATGGGTCCTGACATTCAGCATTATTAGCATCGTTTTCATAATCCAGAGCGCTGTTAAAAACATGCGGTTGTGCCTTTGCAAACTGCCTGATCTACCCAAAATGCAGCACGGGGGAAGGGTTCTTTGCCTTACAGAGTTTAATTATTAGTTTCCCCTCACCTAGGGTGCCAAAAAGTCCGGGCACCCACGATACTAAAGAGCACCCCCTGGTGGAGGGTCGTCTTTATTAACGGAGAAACCAGTGCAGAACACACACAACACGCCCACCCCGAGGTCTGAGCCGGGCAACTGAGTCCCTCCATGCCTGAAGGGAGTCCTGTGCTTGCTTCTATGCCTGCTGTTCTCCTGATGTCCCCTCTGCTCCGGTCTCTGCCCTGGCATAGGCCTCTTCCCCGTCCACATTCATGGGTCTGCCCATCGCAACTCTTTTCCAGGGACACCAGGTGATCCTTGCCAGGCTGAGCTTCAGACAGTGCGAGGGAGAGGCCTGTCCGAGACCAGGCCCTTCTGGATGCCTAAGTCCAGGCCCCAGTCTAGGAGACTCCCTCACTAGAACAGGGGTGGGCAATAATTTTTGACGGGGGAGGGGAGGATATGCCAAGAGTCTGGCAAGTGGTCAAGGGCCGCACTTTCCTATGGACGGGTCTGGGCTGGAGGTTGGGTGCAGAAAGGGCTGGGGTGCAGGAGCGGATGTGGGATCTGAGAACGGATTTGGGTGAGATTGGGGCTGACGGTGCAGGAAGGAGGAGCGCAGGGGCTGGGACAGGGGTTGGGGGACTGAGAAGATTCCGACCTGGGGCAGGGGTGCAGGAGAGGATGCAGAGGGTCTGGGTTGTG
Source organism: Apalone spinifera (assembly GCA_030068395.1). Classification (NCBI taxonomy): domain Eukaryota; kingdom Metazoa; phylum Chordata; order Testudines; family Trionychidae; genus Apalone; species Apalone spinifera. The sequence continues at coordinate 44,140,316 of JANRFK010004440.1, read as the reverse complement.
ACCTGGGGCAGGGAGCTGGCATGTAGGGAGGAGGTGGGGTGAGCCTCTGGTCAGGGGGCACTTACCCGAGGCGGCTCCCTGCCTCTCAAAGCAGCTGGCTGCTGGGGCACATCTATGCCACCAATGGGAGCTGGGAGGACTGTTCTGTGGGGGGGCAGCGAAGGGAGCCCGGTGGGCACGCAGCACAGAGAGGCACAGGCTTTGAGTGGCGAGAGAGCTCCCCAGCCAGACTCCAAGCTCAGCGATGTGACTCAAGCCTCCTGGGAGCGTCTCTCCCTTTGGCACTCCCCTCTCCCTGAGCTTGGGTAACCTTGATTAGCGCTAGGTGCTATCAGCCCCTGGGGCAGCCATTGCCCCCAGCTGGAGTCTCATAATTCAATGTAGCAGGGCAGTCACCCCACACCAGGTGTAAAAAGGGTTAAAACAGTCAGGAGAGAGGGCCGTGGGTAGGGGCCAATCACGAGAGGCCTTGCGGCAGCCAATCAGAGCCCACGGGAGCTGTATAAGAGAGATGGCTGGCCAGGCGGAGCACACTCTTGCTCTAGCCCTGGAGAAAGCCAGGGTACCATGGACAGAGCAAGGTGAGCCAGGGCAGCCTGAGTAGCACTGGGCTGAGGCCCAGAGACAGGGGCTGGAGGGTGCTAGGGCTGCCAGGAGGCAGCCAGGGCAGGAGACAGCAGCAGGTCCCCACCCACTTGCCTGTGATGAGCGGCCATGTCAGACGGCACTTTGCCCCTGGGGCCGGGGCTAGATGAGGACAGGCCGTGGGTCACTGAGGCATGGCGGAGGTTGGGGGTTTTCTGAGGGGAGGACCCCAGAGTGTTAGGGCACTGCTCTGGGGCAGCACCTGGAGGGAAGGGTGCCATGGTCTGGGGGCAGGACCCGATTCCTAACACAAGCTGGAGGCGCTAGTCACAGAAAGCAGGGAACAGCTGGCGAGACAAGCGGGAGGAGGGCGCTCCAGTGCGGAGCAGAGCTCATTCCCGGGGTGGCCAGCAGGAGGCGCCATGCGGGTGAGTCAGACCATGTTACAGGCAGACTGGAGCTAACTTGCCATAAAGGGCACCTGCCCCATGAGACCTAGTAATTGCGCTAGGTGCTGTACAGAGCAGAGCAGGTGTCCGCCCCAAGTCACTGACACGCTTACAACCTCACCTGTAAGGGCCAGACTGTGACAAGACCCGGCGGGGTGGGCCTGAGAGAGGGACACGCACACAAGCTACTTCCTTGCAGGTGGGGCAGGGCCGGCTCTCGGTGCGCCAGTAAGGAAGCGGCGAGGAGGAAGGGTTAGGACAGCTACTGCAAGGGGCTTTGGACCAGTGAGTGACCCTTAATGAGCGGAGCACAGATGAGGCCGAGCTCTGCATACTGCCAGGCGGTATGGTATTCAGCGAGGCGGTGCCTGCCCACACAGCTTTCTCTTGCTACCTGCTCACTGGGGCTTCTGTTCTCCCCACATTGCTCTTCTTCTCTCTTGAAAGGATCTAGCTGGAGGCGTGGGAGCTGCAGAGTGGTCTTATTTCTCACTCCCATTTGTCAGGGATTTTTAATGTGTGTGATGTGATTTACCATACACACACACACACACACACACACACCCACCCTTAGTTGTTACATAGTGCTGTGATTACACCATATGCTAACAATACTAGGGAGTTAAAATTCGTACTGCGATAAGCAAAGAAAATGATTGTGTGCGTTCTTCCTCCCCCCGCACATCCGGAGCTGCCCCTCAGTCACAAAACGCCTCCACTTTCCATTTGGAAAGCAGTTTAACGGAACGCTGTTTACACCGCACGGCCCTGGCAAATCAAACCATTTTCAAGAAGGGGGTATGCACGCTGCCGCGGTCCTTGAGTGCCAGTTTCAATGCATTGTGTACGGCTTGAAAACTTGGGCAGACTCAGCCTCCCACGACCGCCGAGGCATTCACCGTTGCACCTGCGAAGTGCTGTCCCAGCGCCCAAGGGGGGGCAGTGTCAGCTCTGAGACGCTTGCGATCAAAGGGGCAGGACTGGAACACAGGCAGCCACTCAGCAAGGACGCCAGGCTGACATTATCCTGCCTACTAGGAGATTACCTGGGAGAGGCAAGGACTCTGTCTACAGCGAGCACCCCGAAAGCCCTGCTCCAGAAAACTCCCCCACCGTACCCTACCAGCCAGCTTCAAATAGGTCACAGTGACACAGCTGGAAACTTGTTTTTAAGAGCTGCAGCATGAATGAGACTATTAACCCGCTTGACTAGCCTCGGCATTCACGAAGCATCTCCACGGGAGGATTTCGACATGCTTGAGGACCCAGTGCGCCAATCCTTGCTTACATGGCCACTGACCTCATTGCGCGGTGCCCCCCCCCCCCTCCTCCATGCAAGCCCAGAGGAAGTCAAATGCAGCTAAGAAGGCCAGAAATCACGCCATGACAGAGGGCTGCGTGTTTTCAGGTTCTGCAAAATGCGGGCGCGGTATGTTGCCATCGGAATTAGAGCTTTCGAGGGGGGTTGCCTTCGAATTAATCACCCCGCTGGTAGACAGTCCTCGTTCTGCAGCGGTCTCGGTGAGACGTGCAGACTATATTTATTCTGCTGCCTTTCAGTGGGACACTTTAATCTGTATAATCGCCTCAGAGAAGATTTCATTCAGAGAGGGGAAAGCAATTAGCATTTCATTTGCAACCGGTTGCCTTCCCGGGGTCTCCGTCTATCAGAGGCATCCCGTCAGCCGGTAGACCTGCATGGATTTTTACTGGCGTGCAGGTTCACATTCCTCACAGCAACAGATATTCGGTGCTTTCTGCCCCGTACTCGGGCCTTTTTTTCCCCCCTCCAGCTAGTGCTCTTATCAGACTCTACGTAATGCATGAAGGAAACAACTGGATATAATCCTAGATTAGAAGGATTGCTACACAGAGAACTAAATACAAACTCGGCGTACCGACAGCGATTGCTGTCGTCATTCAAACGTTCCAGACCTCAGAACATTTTGGGAGGTGTGCAGATGGTAGCATTGCATTTCTAATCATCTATACAGTCGCTGATTTTCCTAGATGGATGTTCATGCATCCCCAGCTATTTGAAAGGGGGGAAAAAATTCAATCCTGAATTGTTTATAGAGCACGTTACGTTAGACCAGAATTAGGGTGACCTGAAGAAGGGATCTATGTAGCTTGAAAGCTACAGAACTGCAAGCCCTGAGGCACACATTCTCCAAACTGAAAATGGTAAAAAACTAAGACTCCAGTCCTGAGTAGGGTCCACACCCCTGTTTAAAGCAGTGGGGCTCTGTGTCGGGAGGGCTCACTGAAACAGTTCACACACTAGCTCAGGGGTCGGCAACTTTTTCAAACCAAAGATCCGAACTACATCAAAATTCAGAACAAGTGGTCAACAAAGAGCAGTCTAAGAATGCCCATTGGCATGTTGAAAATACACAACTTATTATTGATAATTGACATGATGATTAATAATAGCATAAATGAAACATTGTCCTCACAGACTTTATTTAGTGGGACTTCTGCATCTTTTTGCATGTTTCTTTGATGTTTATATCATAACTGGTCAAATCCAGCTTCCTGCGCACATTCAAACTACACGAGTAATTATGCGGTTTTAAAACAATTAATTTTTCATTTTAATTTAAAAAGTTGCAGGTATTTTGGGAATGGCAAAAGAGCCGTATTTGGTTCTATACAGAGCCAGATTTGGCTCGAGAACTAGGTTGCAGACCCCTGCACTAGCTTCTACTGAAATTGGCCACACGAACTATAAAGCTGAGTTCTGAAATGTAGTTAATTTGACCTTCTTCAAAGATGAAGGAAACAAAAGAACGTTCTGAGAAAAGCATTTCATTCTCCGTGGAAGAGAGCAAAAGAACCAAGCAATCCCAAAAAGCCTAAATAAAACTCCCCGGCTCTATTTTGTGCCAGAAAAGCCAACGTGTTCTTACTGTGGGTATGGCTATTATTAAAATAACTTAATCTTACATTTCCCAGCATGCTAGCCAAAGCAGTTACTTGATAAAGCAACTTGATAGCTATGAAAACTGAATTTAAATAAAACGCCATGTCTCTTAAGTTATTGCAGCAATACATCTAAAATGAAGTCATGCCACAAAGTTGATTGTTTTAGTCAGCTGTGCAATCATCTGTATTAGTGATACCATTTTTGTTAGGGGAAAAAGCAAGTAAGCTAGATACTGGCAGAGTGAACTCTTTCCTGTAATGAGTGGGGTTTTTTTAAATTAGGACAAGTAAAAGCAATTATTTTAGGAATATTTATGTTCCGTTAACCCCACTCTCTTCACTTTTGTTTGCCATAGGCACACTCAAGAGAGGACACAGAATGACTCTGCATTTCAGGATGTTTCATTCTAATGAGTCATGAATAGATAAGTGAGGAGAAAACACTTCATGTCAAAGGAAGATTTTCAATGGGACAGGGACCTCTAGAAAAATAGCCAAAAACTCAATACAGGTTGCAACTCTCTCAAGCAGGACTCTCCGGTCCGGAAACATCTGTAGTCTGTGTTGAAGTAAAGACTTCACTCATTTTACGTGGCTAAACAGACAGTTTTATTGGCCAATAAAACAAAGTGAGCCAACATGATCCCAGCAGAGCTGGGCTAAGTGAGCTACAAATACAATCAATTCTAGTATCTTTATACCCTTAACCAAACAGTATGATGTCAGGGCATCCAATTACAGAAATCATCAATTAGACTAGGGAAAACAAACCCTTATCAACAAGATGGCGGACAGGTACGAGGGAGTACCTCTCCTTTCTGAACTAGCCCAATTAACACATTCCAATAGCCCATCTTGCAGGCCTCTTCTCACGGGGTGACAGAATTCACTCTGGTCTACATGCAAGAGGGAAAAGCTGAAATGGTTTCTGTTATAAAAGATGGCTTCTAGCTAAATATGAAATGTTTCTACAACATTAAGTTCCTAAATTCACAGGAGCGGCTGGGTACGCACGCCACTTGACACAGGTGCCTCAACCGGTTTCCAGGAGCCTAAATTAAACCATCTTTTTCTTGTTTACAGGACTGCTTTAGATCAAGGCTTGAGTCTCTGGGCGGATTGTCCCCGATCATGCCAATGGCTATCATTTCAAAAGACTGCAGCCCAACCCTGTTCCCCACTCAAGTCAATGGAAGCTTTGGCATGGATTTCCCTGGGAGCAGGATTGGGCCCATGAGAGAGTCACGACACCTGCACGTTTATGGATACAATCTACGGAGGTGTGGCAGAACTGAACTGCTGTTAATATGGAATATTGACACATATCAAGGTTTATTTGTATCTATTTAAATGTTCACAGTTGCACAAAATTATGGGAGGATAGAGTCAGATCGTTATGTAATGTTAGTAGATGCTGAGATTAAAAAAGGTAAAGCTTCATAACTTGACACAGATTGTCACGATAGATCAGAGTTCACAAAGTTAATATCCCGAAGTTTAAAAAAAAAAAAACCTGTGATTTGTAACAAGCCTCAGTCAAAAAACATCGAAATCATTGGATTTTGACTTCAATATGATCTCCAGCATCATTCTTCTGACTTTGCCTACCTGTCAACTTCTAGTAAGAGAAAATATTTTTCACCTGTTCGAGTGTTTATGGTGAAATCAACATTCACGGATACTTACTGACAAATCGAATCCTTCCAAGCCCAAACATAAACTGGGCACTCTTTTTGAAGAGTCTCCCCTTTGCCGTGGAATCCTAGCTATTCCCAGTTAAGGAGGGGCTTAGTTGAACTTTGACCTCTGGGCCCTGCCCAGTTCTACTAAGTTTCTCGACGCAGTATTTAAAAACAAAACAAAAAACAGTCCACTTGGAAGCTGAATTCTTCTGCCAAAGCATTGTCAATAAAATCCATTTGACTTTATAATACAGCATAAAAAACCTGATCATTTCCTTTCCGTAATGTGACCCTAGTCAAATTTGAAACTGGAAATAAATAAATAAATCACAAAACTATTTTCAGTCTAATTTAGATGCAGCACATGACATAAGGAACAAAATAATGGGCTTGCTTTATAGTGAAAAATACTTTACTAATCACATCGCTTAAGAGGTTTGATGTCAAAATGTATTTTGACAGCAAGACAGAAAATAAAACAGGATCTTTCACAAGTAATTTAGCTAATATCAGTGTGTCAAATTAAGCTGAACACACGCACACACAGGAAAATAGCATATTGCTCATTGATAAGCACCAGCCACAGGAGAAAAGATTTGTGCAATAATTCCATCACAAAAAATAAAAATGGAACTCTGCCTTATTTTAAATAATCCCAATAACGATTCACAGCATCTCAGTGGGGATAACGGGGTAGATTCTTGGTTTTAATTACTGTCACAAGCAAAATATTTGAATAGGTGAAAGGAAAAGTTCACTATACATTAAAAAACATTCTTTTGGTAAACTAGCTAGTGCAGGAAGCATTGTTATTAAAAACACAAGTGGTTATCTGACTTGCAGGCCAAAGACTTTCATGAACTTTCACACTCACATTAAACAAGGGAAGCCAGGTAAAAGATCCTGAGATGGGATACATAAGAATGACCATACTAGGTCAGACCAAAGGTCCATCTAGCCCATTTATCTTGTGACAGTGGCCAATGCCAGGTGTCCCAGAGGGAATGAACAGAACAGGTATCAAGTGATCCGGCTCCGGTCATTCATTCCTAGTCTCTGACAAACAGAGGCTAGGGACACCATTCCTACCCACCCTGACTAATAAGCATTGATGGACTTTTCCTCCATGAATTTATCTAATTATTTTTAAAGTCCTGGTCCTCTGGCAAGGAGTTCCACAGGTTGACTCTGCACTGCATGAAGAAATACTTCCTTTTGTTTGTTTTAAACTTGCTACCCATTAATTGCATTTGGTGATCCCTAGTTCTTGTGTTATGGGAACATGTAAATAACTTTTCCTTATTTTCTCCACTCCACTCATGATTTTATAGACCTCTGTCATATCCCATTAGTCTCCTCTTTTCTAAACTGAAATGTCCCAATCTCTTTAATCTCTCCTCATATGGCAGCTATTCCAAAATCCTAATGATTTTTGTTCTCCTTTTCTGAACTTTTTCCAATGCCAATATATATTTTTTGAGATGTGGCGATGTCTTCTGTATGTGGTATTCAAGATGTGGGCGAACCATGGATTTATACAGAGGCACTAAGATATTCTCTGTCTTATTCTCTATCCCTTTTTTAATGATTCCTAACATCTGTTTGCTTTTTTGACGGCTGCCGCTGCACACTGCATGGATGTTTTCGGAGAACTAGCCACAGTGACTCTCAGATCTCTCTCGAGTGGCAGTACAGGCTGCACCTCCCTAAGCTGTGACTCTCTGGTCCGGCGACATCCACTGTTCGGCAGGACCATGAATCTTCCTGAACCACAGAGCCCAGGAACAGGGAGGTCTGGCAACGCGGCGGGAGCACAGCGGCAGGGGGAGGCAGCAACTCAGCCGGGAGCCCCATGTCAGGGGAGGGAGGCAGGCTGCGGGGCAGGGAGTTCCAGCCCCACCAATTGCCAGGAAACTCCATTCCCCAGCTGTGGAGTTTCAGCCCTGGCCCTGTTCTGGCCTCAGCAGCCGTGGAACTCTAGCTCCAGAGGCAGCCAAGGTGCTCTGGTCCCAGCCCTGGCTGCAGAACCAGGCGGCTGTGGCGCGCTAGCCCTGGTGGTAGAGCTCCAGCCATGGCATTCCAGTGGCAGTCAAGAGAGCCCCGGGGGACTGGGCAGCAGCAGGGCTGGAACCCTAGCCTGGGTGAGGCACAGGCCATGAGGGGAGAGACCTCCCCTGGTCCAGCAAATCCCCTTGCTTGGGATCGGGCGGGTCCCCGGGGTGCCGGAGCAGGGAGGGCCAACTTGTAGCTAATTTTGTATGTCTAGTTGGGATTATTTTTTCCAATGTGCATTACCTCACATTTGTCAACATGAAAATTCATTTGCCATTTTGTTGCCCAGTCACCCAGCTGTGAGAGAGCCTTTTGATGCTCTTCACAGACTGCCTTGGTCTTAACTATCTTGAGCAGTTTGGGGTCATCTGCGAATTTTGCCACCTCGCTGTTTACCCCTTTCTCCAGATCAGTTATAGATAGGTTGAACAGGATGGGTTCCAGGACAGACCCTTGGGGGACCCCACTAGTTACCCCCCCCCCACTCAGAAAACTGACCATTCATTCCTACCCTTTGTTTCCTGTCTTTTAACCATGAGAGAACCTTCCCTCTTATCCCATGATAACTTAATTTGCTTAAGAGCCTTTGGTGAGGGACCTTGTCAAAGGCTTTCTGGAACTCTAAATACACTAGATCCACTGGATGCCCCTTGTCCACATGCTTGTTGACCCCCTCAAAGAGCTCTAGCAGATTAGTAAGGCGTGATTTCCCTTTACTGAAACCATGTTGACTTTTCCTTAGCAAATGACGTTTATCTATGTGTCTGACAGTTCCGTTCTTTACTACAGTTTCAACTAATTTGCCCGGTACTGATGTTAGACTTACTGGTCTGTAATTGCCAGGATCACCTCTAGAGCCCTTTTTAAATATTGGCATCACATTAGTTATCTTCCAGTCATTAGGTACAGAAGCTGATTTAAAGGCTAGGTTAAAAACCACAGTTAGCAGTCCCATCATTTCACATCTGAGGTCTTTCAGAACCCTTGGGTGAGTGCCATCAGGTCCTAGTTTACAGGAGGTTTTGGAACAAATTGATAAGGACACCTTGATCTGGGACAATCTCTCCCCTAAAAAGAATGGCTCAGGTTTGGGACTCTCCCTCACATCCTCAGCCATGCAGACCAATGCAAAGTATTCATTTAGTCTCTCTGCAACGGCCTTATTATCCCTGAATGCTCCTTAGCAGCTTGATAGTCCAATGGCCTCCCTGGTTGTTTAGCAGGCTTCCTGCTTCTGGCATACCTTTAAAAATTAGCTATTACTCAAAAATCCTTTTTGGCTTTCCTTATATTTTTACACTTCCTTTGACCAAATTTATGCTCCCTTCTGTTTTCCTCTCTAGGATTTAACTTCCACTTTTTAATCAATGCCTTTTGACCTCTCACTGCTACTTTTACTTGGTTAAGCCATTCCCCGCCAATGGGAATTGCAGGAACCTGTGTCCTCGTCCACAACACTTCCCGTTGCTCCCATTGGCTGGGAATGGGTGATCTGCGGCCAATGAACTGCAGCGAACGATCGTTGGTCCCATCGTGTTATGGCCTACCTCTCTTCTAAGTCCTAGCTCTGCCAACGGCTGACTGGGTAACTTTGGGCAAGTGACTTCACCTGTGTGACGGCATGTTGGGGTTTCCCCATCCCCTGCACCCCCGTAACGGCACGGACAGACTCCACCAGCCAGTAGAATAGAGGGAGTTTATTGCTTCTCCAGGATACAGCACAGATGTAATCTGGTTACAGGGCAGGCCTAGGATGCCTCAGCCCCTCCCCTTGAGATGGGGGAGCCTGGGCCCCTAAATCCCAGCCCGTTGCCTAGGCTGCTTCCTCCATGATCCCAGCCAGCAACTTCACTCACTCACTTCCAGCCCTGCCCCCAGCCAGGGCTCCACTCTGCCTTCTTCCCATTGTTCCGCTCCCTGAGAGATACTGGTCAGACAAGTTCGAAGCCCTCTTTGCATAATGACTCATCCCCTGCCCTGCTGGGCCATGCTGCAGCCAGTGGAGGTCACTCACAACCCAAGCCTAGCAACCAGCAAGGTACCCCCCCACTACGTCACAACCTGTCCGTTCCTCAGTTTCCCTGTCTGTAAACTGAGGAGCCTATACAGCTGAAAAGCCCAATGTAAGAGCTCTGTATGATTGTTCTTCAGGTGTGACTGTCTAATGGTGCTTTGGGTGCTTCAGAGCATGTGCACAATACAAGTGCTAGGTATATTATTACCACCACCACAAGGAAGGGCTATTTCCCGATTTAGACTCCACACATACCCTAAGGAGAATTTTACTCCCGAAAGCAGCTAGATACCTTGTCTGGACTTGCTCCCTTCATTGTGTGTCCTGACCCATTTCCCATCACCTGATGCTACCGAATACTCCGTCGATGGCTCTGCCCTGCAACCCCAAACATACTTAACCTTCCCCATATTGCTGTCATAATGAGCAGCTGAGCCCCTAGTCCTGCCTTTCATAACCCAGACCCTCCAGTGATTTCAATAGCAGCTATGGAGGCCACAGAAATCAATAAAGCCTTAAGCTTTCAGTGGCAGAGCAGGGCCTAGCGAGGAAATAAAATGGATTTAGTAACTCCCGAAATAACATCAAGAAAGCACATCCACACTACGAGGAAGCCTTGAAATTAGTGGGAGGCAGGCTCCCTTAATGTGGATGCACTATCTTGACTTAGAGCCCCAGGAAGCACTGGGTGTAATTAGTTCGAATTCCTCTGGGGAGTCGTTATTTCAAAACAACAGCACCGGAGCATCCACACCACCGCTATTTCAAAATAACTCTTTCAAATGAGCATTATTCCTCAAGAAAAGCAGGAATACAGATTTTGAAATGAACAGCCTGTTATTTTGAAATAACGGGCTTGGTAGTATGGCTGCTCTGCTTATTAATTCAACCTAAGGGGGGTTATTTCGAAATGAAGCCCTTGTGTAGACCAGGACTTAGAGGAAAAAGGTATAGGTTGAGTCATTGAACATGGCTCCCACACAAAGGAACTACGGGCAAAGACCTTCACTACGGAAACAACCCACCTAGCAAATGTCATCCAAGAATGACAGGTTTGAAAACAAATGGAGTTTGGTTCTGGAATTTCTCAGGTACCGAAAAGCATGCAACTTTGCGCCCTTCTCCTGCAAGGTTGTACAAGCCATCCCAGTTAGGCAAGTGACCGTAACCTTCCTATGCCTCCAGTCATGAAGTTACGCTTACATCCACACCGTCTAAGAAAAGGGAGCCAGCAACATTTCCTCACCCTCAGAGGATTCTGGGAAAACTAGATTATTAACGTCTGCACAGCACTCTGGTATGCTTGGAGGCAAACAGACACTCCCTATTTCTATAAAAGCCACTGGCAGGATGGGCTACAATACAGCACTCATCCACACAGTAGTAATTAGCCATAATAAGAGGATACGTATCCTGCACAGACAAGGATTAAGGAGGAAGTGAGACATGCTTGTGAGAAATGCGCAGGGAGATGCACAGATTTACTATAAATAAGGATTGGCTCGTTAGGGTTCTGTACAGCAAAGAGCCCAACAAGAAGCAGAGTTACTGAAGGTTCTGGAACCCATTAACCATCAAGTAGTGAATCCCACTCAACACAAACTAGTGAAGGAAAGGAGGTAAATGTGGCTATAAGGCACCTTCCCAGCTCCCCTCATCATGGGCCGAGTGAAGGCGGAACCACTGCCTTCCCCCGCATATGCTCAAGCAGCCCTGTGGTTGCTCTACCTTATGCCAGAGGGAATTATCCTCAAGGACGGGTGTGGGGAACCTAAGGCTTGCCTGGATCCGGCCTCTGAGGCTCAGGGCTCCCCCTCAGCACTGGGGAGCCTGGTGCTCCAACTCCTCCGCTGTTCCCCCCGTGGGGGTGGAGCACGCAAAAATCTACTAGCCTTGGGGAACCTTTTTCCGTGGGCAGCGGCCCCTGACCCAAAAAAGGTTCCCCAGCCCTGCTCTAGGGGCTAGCCCAGCCGCGGATCACCAGAGAACTCGGCACTCTGGCTCCACTCTCTAGCTGAGGAGCAGAGAAAAGCTCCGGAGTAGACTTAACCCAGGCTGAGAATCTAGCCCAAAGTGATGTCCTAGCTCAGCTTGGACCTATGGGGACCTACGAAGCAACATTACCTACTAACATTCCTCCTCTCACTCAACTGGTGCAAGCCTGCTTCAGAGACACCCCTGAATTTCCAAAGCAGACAAGGGAAGAGGCGCCTATGAGAGTATGTGTACCACACACTTGGAATCCTGGAACGGCCAGCCGTAACCAACTTTACGATTCCACACATGATGAAAGGTCTCCCTCTCCGCTCGCGGAGTCCCTTCCCTCCAGGAAAAAGGGTTAGAGCGGCAGTTTTCAAACTTTTTTTCTCTGCTCATGACCCAGTTGAAGAAAATTGCTGATGCCAAAACCCAACATAATGTGACTAGGGCGTAGGCTCCAGGGTGGGCTGAGGAGGAGAGCTATGGGGTTTTGGAGGGGGTTCTGGCTCTGGGGGGGCAGGGCTGGGCAGAAGGGGGTTACCTTGAGCAGCTCCCAGTCGGCAGTGTAGTGGGGGGAGGAGGAGCGAGGCAACTTCCTGCCTCTCCTGGCACCGCAGACCATGCTGTGCCCAGAAGCAGTTGGCAGCAGGTTCCCAGCCAGTGGGTGTGCGGAGCTAGTGCTCAGGGCAGGAGCAGTGCATGGAGCCCTGCGCGCTCTCCCCACTCCACACACACACCTGCTGCTGGCTGCTTCTGGGGTGTAGCGCAGACTGTGGTGCCAGGACAGGCAGGGAGCTGCCTTAGCCCCCCCACTGCTCACCTGATCCCCCTGCAGCAACGAGACCCAGGGCCCGACATTCCACCCCCCAGTCCTGGGTCGCGACCCGTTGTCTGAAAACCGCCGGGTTACAGAAGTAGCTTGCAAATGCTTTGAAAACCTCACCTGGTGACTAGGCCTTTTTGTAACCTTTTCATAGCTCCCTAATTGTGCAAACCTAAGGAGATATTATTAAAAATCAATGGATACTTCTCTAAGAAGGAGGGGGGAAGGCAATTAGAGATGCTATTTCTGAAGCAGGATGAAAATAATGCCTCTCTTCCTGGCAGCTTTCAGTCCCCAGTATAAAAACAAAACCACAAAACCACACTGACTCTCCGAGCAGAAATCTGGGCAGCTTTCAGGGTTGCTTTGCCTCTTGAGCTTTCCTGGTAAAATGGCAAGAAGTTGGTGAGCTTGTTCCAAGTGGAACTACTGGGGCTTGTTTATCAACATTTCGAATGCCGGTCAAGAACTTGCTGCAACTCTAGGAGGAAAAATCCCCTCCCCTGTATACAAGTCTGCGGCACTGAGAACTTTCAGTACCAAATACTGACTCAGTCCCTCGCACTAGCTCCATTTCTCCAATGCTCCAGCTCGCTCAGCGCAGATACCCAATCCCCTTTCACCAAGTCTCAGGCGGCTGGGACCTTTGACCTCTTGCTTTATCCCTATTCACACACGACTGGACTAGCAGACTGCACGTGTGGGAACCGCATTGGCTTGCTGCCAGAGCTGGTCTTCACCGTCCACATTTCGGCCCGACTTTTTTTTTTTTTTTGCTTGACAAATTTTCACCGGTGGTTGGTTGTTTTTTCTCCTTTTGCTTGGCCTCGGGGCCACCAACTGGTTAGGACCAGCCCTGCTTGCTGCTGTGGGAGCAACAGCAAGCGTTCCTTTATATTTTGCCTGATGCGTGTTTCCCCATTTCTACACTAAAGTACCATAGAAAGCTAGGTGTTTTAAAAGGACGGTCAACTTGAACTAACAGACAGCATCCCTCTATACTAGAGCTTGTCATTGATGCATCATCACGTGGAACCATGAGCCATGTACAGTTATGCTAACATCCACACAAGCAGTCAGCAGATGTTACATAAAGTTCTGGCAACAATGTTACAATAAGAAAAACAAAGCCCCTTCTTTGTTTGCTACACGTCAGGAGGCTAAGAACAAGCCATGCTTATGGATCAGCATGGTCCTGACACACCTCCTCAGCAGTATAAATCTGTGTTTTGAAGATCTGCAACACTCTGCCATTTCTCTCAGGCTGCCAATCCTCAGAGACCGCAGCGCAGCCAGCTCCCTGGGAGCAGGGCCGGCAGCCAGTGTGCACCAGAAGCCAGCTCCCAGCTGCTGACCCCACTCCTGGGAAGTCAGCTGCACTGCGGAGTCTGCAGTAATAAGCTTTATGAGCCAGCTTTTAAGGCAGCTCCTATACGCACTGCTCCCGCCCTGCTACTCCACTCCAGGGGAGCTGGCTGCCGCCCTGAGTTTCTGCCTCTAATACATAGCCAGTAGCATGGGGTGGCATGGATGTCGGGCTAGGAGCCAGCATATAACTTATGATAACAGATAAAGTCATGCCCTACTCCAGAGGGTCACATAATTTGAAAAAGTTGGCTCAATACGAGTTACCAAGGAAGCGGAGAGGATGCTCATTTCCATTTTACAGAAGAGGTATCTGGTTCTAGGCTCTTTTGCATGAAAGAGCTGCATTGGGTCCTGCTAGATCAGACCACCTGGCCAGGAAGAAGAACATAAGTGTACACCAGAGCAACTCACCGCCTGGAAACAATATCAAACACTGGGGGAAGGTACTCGCCTGCAAAGGCTGACATACCAACCCTACACATAACAAGCACAACAAGTTAGGAGAGGAAGGAGGAGGTCAAAGCACTGTTGGCATGATGGAGTCGCGAGGACTGGGGAAAAGGTCGGTCACAGAGCCTGTTGCAGGAATGACAGAACGTGCAACCTGAGAGCAGAAGAAAGCTTGGGATAAATGGAGTACAACTCCAGGCTTCTAGATGGGCTTTGGAGAGCAAAAACTAATTGGGAGAAATCCTGCCCTAGTCAAATCAATGGTGACTCGCCTACTGAATGCAACAGGACCAGGCTTTCCACCTGAAACGGACTCCCATCACTAGTGATGATTCAAGAGGCTGGTAAGGAACGTTTTTCAGAGGACGGGCAGCATCACTACAGCCAGTCCCCGAGTTACGAACGCGTTACGGACCAAAAGCTTGGCCGTAACTCGGAATGGTCATAACTCGGAACCCATTGAATTACATTGCGACCGCGCTGTTTGTAAGCGTGGGTCACTTTCGTCACTCGGAGCCCACATTTACGACCGCTTTGGTCGTAAGTCGAGGTGGTGGTAAATTGGGGATCGGCTGTATTCTAGAAACCCAATGATGCAAGGAGTCATAGACTGCAAGGCCCAAATGGTCCATTATAATACAGTCTGACCTGCAAAACACAGGCCCTAGAACTGATTGAGCGGTTCCCACATCAACCATCATCCTTGCCTGAGCAAGAGCATGTGGGTTAGAGAGCCAGCCTTGATTCAAAAAAACTCTGTTTTGCCACACACAATCCTAGAACACTACAACTGGAAGGGACCTTGAGAGGTCATCGAGTCCAGTCCCTGCCCTCACGGCAGGACCAAGCACTGTCCAGACCATCCCTAATAGATGTTTGCCCAACTTGCTCTTGAATATCTCCAGTGATGGAGATTCCACAACCTCCCTAGGTAATTTATTCCAGTGTTTAACCACCTCAACAGTTAGGAAGTTTTTCCTAACGTCCAACCTAAACCTCCCTTGCTGCAGTTTAAGCCCATTGCTTCTTGTTCTATCCTCAGAGGCCAAGCAGAACAATTTTTCTCCCTCCTCTTTGTAACACCCTTTTAGATACTTTAAAACTGCTATCATGTCCCCTTTCAGTCTTCTCTGTTCTAAACTAAACGAGCCCAATTCTTTCAGTCTTCCCTCATAGCTCATGTTTTCTAGGACCTGTAATCATTTTTGTTGCTCTTCTCTGGAGCTTCTTCAGTTTCTCCACATCTTTCTTGAAATGTGGTACCCAGAACTGGACACAATACTCCACCTGAGGCCTAATCAGCGCAGAATAGAGCGGAAGAATGACTTCTCGTGTCTTGCTCAACACTTCTGTTAATGCATCCCACAATCACGTTTGCTTTTTTTTTGCAAGAGCGTCACACTGTTGACTCATTTAGCTTCGGGTCCGCTATGGCCCCTAAGATCCCTTTCTGCAGGACTCCTTCCTAGACAGTCACTTCCCATTCTGTGTGGGTGTATCTAGACTGCAGGTTTTTTCCCAAAAAAAGTGGCCTTTAAAAAAAAACAAAAAACCAAAACCTTCCCCTGCGTCTAGACTGCTGCCTCATTCTTTCGAAAGTAAATCGAAAAAACGTGGCAGTTTTTTCGACCACAGAAAACCTTGTTTTATGTGGAACACCACCTTTTTTCGAAAGTGCTCTTTCAAAAAAGGCACTGTGTCATGCAAACTGTGCTTTTTTGAAAGAGAGCGTCCAGACTGCCTGGGTGCTCTCTTTCGAAAAAATCGGCTTGCTTTTTCGAAACTACTGGTTGTAGTCTAGATGCTCTTTTTCGAAAGAGGCTTTATCAAAAGTTTCTTTCAAAAAAGCCTCTTTTGAAAGAGGCTTGCAGTCTCGACGTAGCCTGTGTGAGAAACTGATTGCTCCCTCCTAAGTGCAGTACTTTGCATTTGTCCTTATTAAACTTCATCCTGTTTACCTCAGACCATTTCTCTAGTTGGTCCAGAGCACTTGCAACCCCTCCCAGCTTGATATCTGCAAACTTAATAACTGTACTCTCTATGCCAATATCTAAATCGTTGATGAAGATACTGAACAGAACCGGTCCCAAAACAGACCCCTCCGGAATCCTATTAGTTATGCCTTTCCAGCAGGATTGTGAACCATTAATAACTACTCTGAGAACTCTTATCCAGCCATTCATGCACCCGCCTTATAGTAACCCTACGTTGCATTTCCCTAGTTTATTGATAAGGTCATGTGAGACTATATCTATGCTTTACTAAAGTCTAGATATATCACACATCCACCGCTTCTCCTTATTCACAAGGCTCGTTATCCTATCAAAGAAAGCTATCAGATTGGTTTGACATGATTTGTTCTTTACAAATCCATGCTGGCTGTTCCCTATCACCTTATTATCTTCCAGGTGTTTGCAGATGATTTCCTTAATTATTTGCTCCATTGTCTTCCCTGGCACAGAAAAACTGATTGGTCTGTAGTTTCCTGGGTTGTTCTTATTTCCCTTTTTATAGATGGGCACTAGATTTGCCCTTTTCCAGCTTTCTGGAATCTCTCCCAACTGCCATGATTTTCAAAGTTGATAGCTAAAGGCTCAGATACCTCCTCTCTCAGCTCCTTGAGTGTTCTCAGATACATTTCATCAGGCCCTGGTGACTTGAAGACATTGAACTTTTCTAGGCAATTTTTAACTTGTTAAAAGTTACTTGTTTCTAAGTAACTTTTAACATGAAGTTGGTTCTTTCACCAGCAGGCTCTGCAGTCACACGCATCCATATTATGCACATGAGGTCCATGCTCTGGGTTCAATCAAGCGTGGACAGGCACACACCGCTAGTGTGAGTTCAGGAGGATTTCTGCCTGAGAGTGGTTTATTTCCCTAAGGACTTCAGGAGGGAAGTGCCTCCTGTTAACACAGCTTTATGAGAGATCAAGCATACAGTCTTCCTTTGTGCCCAGCCAGTTCTGGGAACCTCATGCAGGCTGCAATGGAGAGGATCCGTTGTCTAGAAAGAAAGGAGTTCCGCAGCAACTAACTCCAGATCAGCCACTGCAGAGGTTGAGACTAGATGCTAGACATTGGTTGCAATAGAATCACCATCTACTTTTACTGGCCTTTGACTGCTTGTGAATTTCACACAAGCTCTCTCAAAGGGAAAAGCCTGAGCACCTGAAGCAAGGGAATGAAGAGGATGGGGGTCAGAAATGTACTTACTTATCAGAATGGTCTAAACTAGGGATGTAAAATTGTGTTTAATCAGCTAATCGACTAGTCAATAAGTGGGGGGACTGCAGAGCCGCAACACGGTTCGCTCCCGGCTCCAGAAGCTAACTCTGCTGCACCTCTGCCTTTTAAATGTATTAAGAGCCAGCTCACGCCGGTCCCCCCGCTACGCCTCTGCCTCCTCTGCCCCCCCTGCGGAGATGGTGCTTGGGGGAGCCAGCTTTAAGTTGGCTCCCCCCAGCACCAGCTCTTACTGCCCCCCCCCCCGCTGCCTCTCTCTGATAGAGGCAGTGGGGGATGGGGGAGCGACTAGTTGAGTCACTACTTGACTAGCCAATAAGCATATGCTTATTGGGTAATTCACTAGTTGCTTACATCCCTAGCATGGGCAGCCTAGGGTAGTGAACAGGCTGCACGAGTGGCCCTCCATCTCAGCGGGCCACAAGATTGTCGTAAGCAAGATGGTCTCGTGGGAAAGGGGAGCTTTGCTCACTGCACTTGGGTACCTGGAATTTGCAGGGTGTGTCAGCTGAACCGTAGCAGCGCTGCGACTGGATGCAGAGGGAGCGCCCGGCTCTCACAGACCATGTTGCGAGCAACCAGCCTGCACCTCGCTTCACGTGCATGCTGATACTGGTAGGGAAAAAAACCCACACGCACAGATAGCAGCCACTCTGTGCATGGGAACCAGTCAACAAAAGGTCTCACGGGCCACACACCGAACCCTGATGGGCTACAGATTGCCCGCCACTGGACTGAGCAGTCTCTGCATAAGTGCTGGGGGCTTCTGGCACACAGAAAACACTCTGTGACCACTGATGAGAAGTAAGAGACGAATGACATATTATTAAAATGCACTAACCACAAACAATCAGCTGATGGTGAATCATAGCTGTGCTATTAAGTTACAGCAGCTGACTAGCCATGGCGCCATGCACCTATTGGCATGCAGCCTTTAAAACCAATTTAAAAACAGAATCATGTTGTCTTTTTTCTATAATGCAATTTTTGATCCCACTGTGGCATGGCAGAGAAAGAGGCTTTTCTTCTGCTGGACTAGTCAGTACCTCTTCTCTTTAAAAATCAAATCATAAATGAATGCGAGGACAAAATCCTTCATGTACAATAGGAATGTCACAGTGTATAATAAATGACTCTCACTCGCAGCTAGAGGTGTTGGAAATCACCCCTCTCTCCCGGCTACCTTACCCACCTAGCGCTCAGGAATTGGCACTTACTTCACGAGGCACAACTCCGGCCCCTACAGAGGAATGTGTTGCGCACGAGCCATCTCATTTTGCAGAGGAGTCGACTGCTTGCCTAGCCCATCTTTCCTTTCAGAAATATTGCAGAGCAAGACGAATTAGGATAATAATTAAAACGTGAGACAAAGCCGGTGTTAATTCAGAGCTCCAGAGATTGCTTATTTCTCACCACAATCTTTTAGGCTCCTTTATTGTGACCCTTCACATCAATAAAGCCACCAGTCACCAACTGCACTTTTATTCCCTGCCTCTAGGGAGGAAATACATTGAATTTCAATACATTGAAATTCTGCCTCCTCCCCATCCATGGGAACTTTGCCATTGATTTCAGTAGGGCCAGAATTTTCCCTTCTGTCTTCTACATCCCTATTTATAGGCAGAATTTGCCACCGTTTTGACAACACAATTAACCGGAGCAGATGGTGGCAGCCAGAGTACCACCAAACTCAATTTGCTGGTGTAATTTAACATTTCAGGGCCAGATCCTCCACTGGCGTGGTCTGGCATGGCTCCCAGGACACCAAGGAAGCTGTCTGCAATGCAGAGTTTTCAGAAAGAGGAAAATAAAGAAACATCCTGCCGCGACACAAATCAACGGGAACAGGAGGCGGCACCCAACATCTCCTGGGAGGCGGCATCCAACGTCTCCCGGAGCACCACTTGGTGGCAGCGTGGTCTGGCATTACAAAAGGCACTACTGCAATGCCACTTCTGGGTTACTGAAGGATACTATGGAAGCTGTAACTGCACAACACCTTTGAAAATCAGGCCCCAGTAAAAAGGGGGAGGGGGAGACAACGTAAGCAAAACCAAAGTAGGGCACTTTCATCCCTGACCTGGAGCACCTGCACGTGGGCTTGCACGGAACAGAGAAAAGGGATGAATATAACCTAATTCAGCATCATGTAGGTAACAGACCAGCCCTGAAGGGCCTCATATGGACTGAGCTGCCTAACTTGCTTTCTCGTGTCTTTTGAGCCCCCCAATGCAGTATCTAAGCACAGCTTAGTCACCCACATTTTGAAAAGTCAAGTCAAGTCAAAAAAAGCACAACTCTCTAAGCGTGCCACCAAACCCGGCCACCTACAGCACAAAGTAGCACCGCAGGTCTATAAACACCACTGACAAACCATGCTGGAGATCAACCCAGACAAGCTACTTTTCAAATCAAGTCAGATTCCTACATACATTTTGGTGACCTCATATACCGAGTTTTAAAAAGGGAGACATTTATAGGAGGGGTATTAGTTGGATTGCATTTATGTTTGCGGAGAACAGAGAAAGAATAGCAACATATACTCTGCAGAAAGAGCCCAGATACTTCTGAAGTTGTATATGGAGCATGTAGAGTAGAATTCTGATTCTCTCATAGCTGGCCTTCTCTAACATATTTAACTGCCTTTATTTTTACCTCTTTAAAAAAAATTGTGTTTTTTTTTTTTAACTTTTCCCATTTAAGTAAGGCTGATTTCCTCTGAATGTACTGAAGTTAGATCCGATCCAATCCAAGGTTAGGGGTTTGGAACGGGTCCCATATGAAGAGAGATTAAAAAGACTTGGACTTTTCAGCTTAGAAAAGAGGAGACTAAGGGGGGGAGAGGGAATACGATAGAGGTCCATAAAATCATGACTGGTGTGGGAAAAAATGAAGAAGGAAAAGTTATTTACTTATATTGTGGGAATAAGAATTAGGGGTCACCACATTAAATTAGTAGGCAGCGGGTTTAAAACAAACAAAAGGAAGTTTTTCTTCACTCAGCCCACAGTCAACCTGTGGAACTCCTTGCCAGAGGACGTGGTGAAGGGTAGGACTTTTTTTTTAAAACAGGGTTAAAAAAAAAAAGCTAGATAGATTCATGGAGGTTAGGTCCAACAATGGCTATTAGCCAGGATGGGGAGGAATGGTGTCCGCAGCCTCTGTCTGGAAACGGGTGACAGGAGAGGGATCACGTGAGGGTTACCTGTTGTGTTCCCTCTCTGGGGCATCTGGTATTGGCCACTGTCAGCAGACAGGATACTAGGCTAGGTGGACCTTTGGTCTGACCTAGTATGGCAGTTCTTGCGTTCAATCAGCCCATGCCACGTGTGCTCATGTTGGGCCCGATTCTGGACAGCATTTAAGCACAAGCTTAAGTCCCAGTGAAGTCAATACATTTGATGCAGGAAGTCCCCAACCTAACAAACGGGTTGTGTTCCAAAAGTTCACGTGTAAGTCGGTTGTTTCGAACTCTGAATCCCTTTTCCCATAGAAACAATTTTACACATGGTCATTGGATTCCCAGGCTAGCCAACTAAAGCCTATTCAACCCATAATAGCAGGGCCGGCCCACAACATTTTGGCACCTGAGGTGGGGGGTTCAAATGATGTCCCCATGCCTCCTCGCTGCACCAGCCGACGACAATTTCCTACCCTCTGGGTCCTAGTGCCCCCCCCCCCCCAGTCTGGCACCTGAGGCAGCCGCCTCAGCTCGCCTCATGGTAAGGCCAGCCCTGCATAATGAAGCTGAAATACTCTGTGTTGCTATGAAAAATAGTAGAAATAGTTTTAGTACTTAACTTTGAATGCTGGTGCTGGAGGAAAGGCAGCTGCCACCCCCACCCATGTGCTCTGCGCCGGCTCCTCCAGCCAGCCCCAACCCGTGGTTGCCACCCAATCCCACTGCCCTGCGGGTTGCACCCACCCCCTTCCTCCCCACTCACCAGGAGATGGGAAGTGGTACGAGCACAGGCCGAAGGATGCCAGAGGGGCAGGGGGAAGCCAGCACCTAGAGAGAAGCGGAGGTTTCCCTTGCGAATCACCACCTCTCTCCAGCCGCTGGCTGCGCAACCGTCCCCTGCTCCTCCAGCCAGCGCTTGCTCTGCTCACCACCGCCTGTGCCTCTTGTCTACTCCCCTGAAGCCAGGGCCATCCTTCCCCATACACAGAATGCACAGCTGCATAGGGCACCTGAAAATCTGGGGCACTGCTGGGTCTTAATGTCCACCCTCCGCCTCTTCCGGTCTCTGCTCTGTGGCTCTGCTTCCTTCAGAGAGGAGCTAGTGAACTTACACGTGACAAAGCCTGTGCCAGACCTATTAGCAGAACCTGTGAAAGAGCCCTTCAAATAGTAATGAAGCCATATGACAGGCATTTGCCAACCCCAGGTATAGCCTGGCGGTTTCTGAACGCACTGTCTTTGTTCACAGGACCTTAGCTTAAAATTTGCTCTAAAAATATTTCCATTGTGTGTTGCTGAAGATTAGAAACATCACATCTCTTTAAAAAATATATATCAGACCTCCACCCTCTCCTTCCTGGGCTGCCATTGGGCACAGGGGGACCAGTATAATAGTCCCGCGGAGGGCCCCAGAAATGCTACGGATGGCCCTGCCTGAGGTGCAGGTGAGGTTTTGTTTGCATGTGTGGATGGATGTTGATAAGTTGGAGGTCTACAACTCAGGGAGTGCTATGCTTTGTCTATTTCTGTATGTGGGCACACCATCGTTTGTAAGTACACCTATAACTGGCACTCAAGAGCCTATCCTGCAATTGGATCCACATGGAGGTAGGGTTGCCAGGTGTCCGGTATTCGCGTCCCCGTCTGGTTTAAAAAAAAAAAAGAAAGGAAAAATACCAGACATTTTACACGTCCGGTAGTTCCTGTTTTCCTCGGACAGAAGCCCGGTGGGGAAAATTTTCCCCTGCTGTGTCTGGCAAGGGCAGGGGAGTGAGGATCACAGAGCCATTTAAAGGCACAGAGCTTTTTTTTTTTTTTTTTTTTGCTTAGCAACTTTGGTCTCTCCCTTCCCCCCCAAACAGAATTCTCCCCCCTTTTTTTGGGGGTGGGGGTGTTTCGGTATTTTTGGCTAAACCATCTGGCAACCCTACATGGAGGGGTCTGTGTACTCACAAACAAGAATATACACGCACAGATTCTACCGCAGGACTGGTACTTAAAGTTGATATCGGTCTGAAGTTTTTACTGGTATTCCCCATTAGATGTCTTTTAGACCAGAGAACACTTTTAAACTGGCAGAAATACATTACATAAGCCATAAGGAACACAAACACATACACAAAGACTGTGGCTATATTCTCTTCCCGTCCAACTCAATTAATTTCAGTAGGCTAATACCAGGGTATTAATAAGAGTGGAGTTTTGCTCTGTGTGTCTATCTAGACCTATGTTATTCATAAGTACATGTACTGCAATCTAGAAAACTGTGAACTTAAGCCTTTAAAGATACGTTTAGAGAGGATTACATTTAAGAGACTTTGACTGGTCCCCAAATACTATGCTAATTATATTTTTGGGGCTCAGGCACTATTTACCTATCACTATCCCAGACAAAAAAAAATTACCATCAGAGAACGAAGAAATTGGAAAATTGTCATCACATCTGTAGTGTTTATTATTTCATCATCGATTGATAATTTTCCTTACAGTTCTTTGAGTGAACATTCTACATTATGTAGACTGCAAACCTTTTAATGCATGACAAAAGTATCACAGGAAGATATTCAAACAATTCCAATTTTATACTGCACAGTATTTAGCAAGTATAACTGCCTAAACAATTTATGCACAAAGGATTTGAACTGAATTTGAAAGGGGATTAAATCTTTTTTACTCTCACCTTGAAATCAACTGAACTCTGAATGATTTGTATTCTAGTGTCTACTTGAAATGACAGCTGCAGTCTGTCATGCCTTAAGCTTCTCCAAAAATGTCTCTTCCCCCTCGCCCCAAAAGCAAATATTTATAAGAAATTTCACCTTGCTTATAGGTCAACGCTTTGTGCTACAAATAGTTAAAATATTTTTTTTTAAAAAAAACCCTATCTAAATCCCAAGACACACCTGTTCTAAGTCACAGGTTGAAAAATATTACTACGGTTAGTGCAAGGAGAGAGGCAGAGTGAAACAATCAGTTAAAAAAACCTCACTGTCATCTTACAGCATTAGCTTCTGATGAAAAACAACAACGATGTGCTTAGTCTGAGCATATAGGAAATGTAAAAGAGGACCATCTGACATCACGAGAGAGACAGACACAGCTGATCTGTCTAGTTTGCGTCTGCTCCAGTGGCGCTCCCCCAAACCTGCAGTCATAAAACTAAAGGGCATAGAAATAGTGAACCATCTGCTTCTTGCTGGCCATATAAATCTGGCTGATAGACAGAACAGGAAGTCTGGTTTGCCTTTCAATTATCTTGGTGCCCCACCAGGAGTAACTCCATTGAAGACAACTAACGCGGCTGTGAGTGAGGAGTCTGTCTAAATATAGCACGTTCTGCACTTCTAATATCAAGAGGCTTGATTCTCCATGGCCCTGCATCTCATCTAGCTGCGTACAAGGTGCAAAACGGTACAAGTTTCGAGTTGGCAGCACTTCACTCCATTCGGTCAGCAATCAGGCGCAGATTTAGAAAAGCAGCCCCATCCGAGATGGCAAATGCCTATGTTTAATGCTCCGAGGACTGAAGCATTTATTCATGTGCTTTTTGAGTCACAAACTCATTTGGCACAAACATTTGAATGCCAGTACAAGGTGCCAAGCAGCACAGAATTAGACCCGAGGATTCATATTTAGTGAGTTAGTTTTTGTAGCTTCCTTTCATATGCAAATAATTGTTCGGTAGCATTTAAGGAAACAGAAAGGAATGGCAATAAAAAAAAAAAAAAAAAAAAAAAAATCAGCATTTTACCTTCTTGGTATTCCACTACATTAAAAAAAACCAAACAAACAAACATGCAAGCAACTCTCTCTGCTACTCTCTGGAAAAAAAAAAACAAACCCACCAAAACAACCACCATGAAACATGCTGAGTATTGAGCTGCTAGTGACAAACTCTCTCCATGAATGCGTTTACAACTCCCAGAATTTAGCCTCATAATGAAATGGGGTTGGACAGTCAAACTTAATAAGGGAGCAGCTTCTTCCTCCGACAGCGGTGGCACATTCTCACAGCGGTCATGAAATTGGGCATGCCATCTCACGCTGGGCAGCAGTAACTGGAAGCAACTGTTTCAATAAGGAAAAGTGACCTCTGCAGCTCTAACTCTGTGTGGCCTACAAGACAAGGCATCGGGTCTTAATAATGCAAAAACCAAACACACGCACACCCCTTTACAGCCGCTGGAGACATGGGACAAAAAGATGTGGACGATTGAAGGTCCACGGACAAACCTTCAAGCAAGCTCATGCTGGTTTCATCCCACAGAGAACGTTCTGCCAAGTTCAACTCCCAGGTTAGATGGAAGGGATGTAAATGATACTTGTATGCCCTATGATTGTCATCCTTGCTCCTCCCTACAACACCGTGAAATTAGGGTTGCCAACTCTGTCTGAAGCTATTCCAGGGGAGTCTCTCCCTGCCACCCCCAACGTGACAATGCTGTTTCTTAAATATCCTATTAAAGTCTCCAGGATTGATTTTAAAAGACACTGGGAGATTGGCCCGGAGTCTCCTGGAATCAGCAATCAATCATGGAAAGTTGGCAACCCTCCATGAAACGAGAACGGTTCGGGGCTCAGAATTTCAGGTTCAACTTGCTATCTGTTGTAACAATTGGGCCTGCAA
The DNA here is from genome assembly GCA_030068395.1 of Apalone spinifera. Taxonomy (NCBI): domain Eukaryota; kingdom Metazoa; phylum Chordata; order Testudines; family Trionychidae; genus Apalone; species Apalone spinifera. The sequence continues at coordinate 44,114,935 of JANRFK010004440.1, read as the reverse complement.
AATTTAGCCTAATTGTGAGCACAACTGTAAAAAAATAAATGAGAGTTCAAGAAGTACCGCAATAATCTCTAACAATAAATACTTTCTCCTGTTAACAACGAAAGTCCCACCTAGATTGTTATATTAGAAACTGTTTGTAAAACTTAGTACAAGCAAAAAAAAATGAAATGACTAAGTCTACACAAAAAGGCTTCACTAAAATAACTCAAGAACTGCATTAAGGCCACACTTGGTACACAAGAAGAGTGTGGAACCAAAATACCAACAGAACAAGCTTTGTTATCCAGCATTCAAGGGGAATGGGGGTTGGCAGTTAATCAAGTGTGCCTGTTAGTCAAGCTATACACTGATGGTTTATAAATTTTTCATCGTATGCTAGCCATCATTGCAGGATGGGTTAGATCATATCCAATAACGGTATTTATGCTGAAGCACAACACGAACACACCTGACTTCTGCAAGTGCTGGAAAATGTTGAAAAATGATGCTGGATGGTTAATCGGAATTTTTCCGGTTAACTGAAGGAGTAATTGTATTGCTATCTATGACAGATGCCAGTCAACAGAGTTTTCCGGATATTGAAGTGCTGGGTAACACAGATTGTACTGGAAACCAAGTGGGGTGTGTGTGAAATTAGGCCTCACTTTTGGGATGCTCAAGAGGAGACTTTGGGGGAGGCGGCCTATCTGAAATAAGGGAAGGAGTGAGCTTCTCCACCAAGGCTGCTACTCATTGTCTTCTGGGACCCCAGACCTTCTTCATCCCAATCCTGATAGATGTCCTGACTGGCCCAGACCGGACCCAAATGACACTCATTTTCCTTCTCTTTCTGTATTTTTTTTTTTTTTTTTAAATAAAAAGGCTAAAAAGATTTTTACTGTTCCATGCCATTTTACGGAGCAGCCTGATACCTCTGGATACCAAACCCTGACCCTTGTTTAACACAACTTAACACTGGAGAGCTACTGGGTCGTGTTAACGCTTGATTCTTCGGGCCCATCTAAAATCAACACACTGTGTCCCACAACCTGACAGGAAACGGGATAAAAGAACCACAAAATAAATGGCCACAGCAGCAGCAGGAGGAGCCAGGAAGCGTCAATACTGGACTCGGAACAGAGATCAGTGAGATGATGGGGGGAGGGTCAGGGATTGGCCTTTCCCCCCTACATCACCACAGAGCAACCAGGCTCTTTGCAATCTACTCTCACCCATGCAACAGGGCCCTCAGAAGAGCCACATGTCTGATGGGGAGGGAAGGAAGTGGAGGGCAGAGTAGGAAGGCTTCCAAAAGTGGAGGGGGGCCCTGTGTGAGCTAAGGCTGGCTGGCTGTACATTGCCCCCACCAGGAAGTCACTGCTAGCAGAGAGCAAATGTTCTCTGGCGTGCCCAGTCCCCCCTTTTATCCCCCCCCCCCCA
>JANRFK010004440.1:44090594-44113416 GCA_030068395.1 Apalone spinifera | reverse complement strand
CCTGGGTTTAGCAGGCCAATGCTCAAACCACTGAGCCATCCCTCCCCCCAAAGGTGTGACTTTGAGGGAGATCACGTTTAAAGCAAGCTTTCAAACACACAGTTAAGGCATCAGGACACTGGCGTTTCGCCTGAAGCCCTAGAATCAGCTGCCATCCAGATGACCCTACGGCACCTCCCCTCTGAGCTTGACAGGAGCTGCATGTACATGGAGATGGGAGGACTTGCACTGCGGTTCTCTAGCACAGTGCCACTCGGAATAGACCTTTTCCTTTCACCTGCTTCTGCCACGGCTATTGTTTGCCTCCCTTTGAAGATCTCTACCCGGCTCTGTGAGGCTGTGTGTAAATTAAACATCAGCTCCCTTTCTCATCACGCGTATACAACTTGTCATCATGAATTATGCAAGACGGCATTAGCCGGCTTTATAAGAAGAGGCAGCAGCTGCTGACATGGTGTAGAGGACACAAGGGGTAACACAGGAATGCCTAGCTCAGATAGGAACATGGGGGAAAAGGTCAGTGCCTATTCCTTGGGTCTGAGTCTATCACTGCTCAGTGACTGCTGTAATACGACAGTCGCTCACAAGCCTTACTAGAGGGGGGTGTGGCTAACTCCTGTGAAGGAGAAGAATCTTTCATCCCATTTCACAGATGGGAAACCGAGGCACAGAGCAGCTCAGGGAAATGGCCCAGGTCGAACAGGCAGAGCAGGGAACCGACCTGAATTCTCAGCAGAAACCCCCAACCAGCCTCCTCCGCACTGAATCCCCTGCCCTCAGTTCCCTGCAATTTACTGAGTTTCATGGAGTGCCTCTCGATTCTTGCAGCATTAGCTTTAAGGGCCTGATCCTTCTTCACCCTTCTTAGGCTACAGGTTGAACCTCTCCAGTCCAGCACCTTGGGACTGGACCGATGCCAAACCAGATAATTTTCTGGAGGTTGATGTTGTCTAGCAGCATTCCCAACACTTCCACAGCTTACTGGGCTCTGAGAAGACATTTAGGAGTGAATTAGAACTAAATCACAGCACAGAACACTGAAAGCCAGGGCTGGCGTCTGTAAACAAACTTCATGGCACCTCAGAAAACCATCCACACCCGTGATAAGTGCACATCTAGCTAACTCAAATCATGCCCGACCACAGCGTGTTGCACTAGAGAGATTCAACCTGTACTGCAAAGCACATGTAAAATGCGATCAATGCTGAGTTCATATTTGCATTTGCTTTCTGCTAGATCAGAGGTTCCCAACCTTTTTCGGTCCCCGTATCCCCTTGGCTTTTAGTAAGCCTTCCCGTTCCCCCTATTCAATTTGAAAGGAAACAAATTCTAGACTGTAGAATCCACAACTTTTTTCACTAACACTACTACTTTTGAATATTTCAGTTAGGATAATCTAGTTTTTTACCAAATATTCCCCGTACCCCTTGACAAGCTTCTCGTACCCCTGTGCTAGAGGAATATAATGCCCCACTGAAATAGGGCCCACGCTTTTATGGAAAAATCAACTAAGGGAACTGGCCAACACCACAAGAAATCTTGCCAGTGACTGTTTAGCTAGAAAACTAATTGCTAAATCCAATCAGCCTAACCCTTAGCTTCAGTTTGCTCATAGATAACGCAGCAGAAGATGCTGCAGAAACAGCGTTTTGACTAGTGTCGGGTCACCGTTCGCTGGTCAGTAACTGCGCATGGATGAGGATGGGAACGTTGAACTCATTGGCTACACCGCCTGTCTCAACTGGCCACTTTGGGAAAGCTGAAGGCTTGGATTCAACGAAGGACCGTCATCAGGGATTCACGGACGTGAGATCACGCTTAACAAATGTGATCAGGCTGACAGGGCCACATTATGGACATGAATATTGTATGTATGGGATATTGTATCAGAAGCACTCTAACAGCGCGTAATTTATCTGTTTAGTCAACACGTATGCTACAAAGGCAGAGGGCCTTGGAGACTAAGGCTAAGCAGCGCTTGAAAAACTCAGCCACGTGCCTGCACGGGAGCCACTGTTGGGACTGAGGGCGTGTATTTTAACGTACTGCTGACCAGGAAGAAGAAACGGAAAATAATAGGATTAAATTGGCCAGTGATTCAGAGCAATGGGGGTTACTCAATGGAAAAGGAAGGTGCTAAAATGCTCAGTGTCACAAACAGCAAGCACCAGGGGGAGATAATCAACTTCAACAATTCATGCTGCACAAGGCTACAAAGTAAAGAAAGGCATTTAAGAAGGGACTCGCTACTCTGCAGGGCGTTAGGCCATCCGTCCCAGGAGAGAAGGGTTACTTGCTTGCAGGAGTCCCTGCAGAGCGCTCGGTGACCTACGAACACAAAGCCGAGAGGAGAGCTAGGTACCAAAACCCTGCAGAGCACGTGGGCTCGCCGGCCTGCCCCAAAGAGGGCTCACGCTTTCAAGGGACAAAAAAGACACCACCAGCCAGAGGGAGGGCAAGGGAAAAGGAGCCCAAGTCAGAAGAGGCCGGTTCGCAGGGCTGCCGCCGGGGAAGGAAGACTTCCTCCAGGGTGGAGCCCTGCAGAGCAGCAGAGGGAAGTGGGGGGCTACAGGGAAGATATCGGGGCTTTCCACAGGGAGGGGAGGCTATGGGCAACAGAGTGGGGGGACACTGGAAACCCATGGGCATGCTCTAGGTGCTGGCAGGGCAGCAGCAAGAAGTACTGTGCAGCTACATACACCCCCTCTCCTCCACACCTTCCTGCTCCCCGTCGGTCCCAGGCCCCATCTTTGCTCCTGCCCCCCTCCCAGCCCGCAGCACCAGCATTGTGGCAGGGGCTCCTCTGCTGGCCAGGGATTCCGACACCACAGCCCCTTCTTGTTCATGCAGCCTCCGGGCACCGGGAATTTGTGGAGCTCCAGCCAGGGCAGGCAATTCCCAGCGCTTCCTCCCCATCTGCAGCCATGCGCGCCCGTGTGTGGGCGGGGCCTTTCTTCCAAAAGAAGAAACCGTTCGACAGGCAGCCGCCGCTGCCAACATCCAAAATCGGCAAGTCAGACGGCTGGGCTTGGCTCCCAGCAAACTGCTGCTCCTAGGAAGATGGGGATGGGCCCCCCCCATGGGTTGCTGCTCAAGACCTGTCGCGATATGGAGACGACTACCAAATAACCCATTACTTTACTCGTCTGTGAGTTACATCCTAGCAAACAGGCCTGGAGGAGGGGCGTGACTGAGAAGGAGTCAATGACTCTGCAGAGCAATTCTAGAAGGGTGTTCCCCTCAGAGGGGCTGGGCCTGGCAGGAAGTGTAGATGCACCTGCAGGAGAAAGCTGCAAATGTCTCCTCACGGTGGCATCGATGCTGGAGCTGGCCGGGGATGGGAAAGGGACAAGGGCAAATGAGCAGGGACGGGCTGTTAGGCAGGGCCTGAAAGCCAAGGACAAAATGTTTGACTCTGATGTGAGAAAGGAGGAAAGTCATTGAAAATGTACCAAAAAAGTTAATGAGAAGGCAAGGCAATCGAGTGCTCAGATACCTTTGACACAGTGCTAAACAGCAATAAAAAGGCAATTAGAGGTCCAGGATGCGTTCAGGGTAATTGCATGGGCTATAAATAGAGCAGCGTGAAAAACGGTCTCACTGAACATAATTTGATTCACTCTGGGGGTACTTCCGCATAAACATTTCCATCCCACAGCCAGAACCTTCACGGTCTATTTGTCTCTCTCACACAGACACCTTTGCATGTGAAAAACGCACGAGCCAAAGCCTCAGCTTTGCAGACCTCAGACTAAGCAACTTAGAAATGACGCTCTAGTGGGAGTGGCATAAAAATAGTTATTTCGAGGGATCGTATTTTCCATTGGCCGACATACCAACATGGGCTTCCCGGGGACCATATTTCGGGGGACTGCACAATGCTGGGATTACAACGCCCACCACAGATCATGGGCTTTGCAAACACTCGGAGAAGTCCTGCACCCAGGAGCTGGCACCAGAGTGACAACTGGACAAGTAGACAGAGGACAGGGAAAAGGAAACAACCCAAATTAAGTTACATGCAGCATTCCCAACAGACAACGCGGCAGAAATAGGGATGTTAAGTATCGGATAACTGACTAAATTGAATAATTGATGCATTTTTGCATCGACTATTCAGTTAGTTGATAGGGTGCCTCCACCTTTTAAGTGTAGCAATAGCCATAGGGCTGTTGCTACACTTCAAAAGCAAAAGCGCCAAAGTCCAGGGTCAGCTGGGGACTCTCCCACTGACCCCGAGCTCCGTGCAGCGGTGCCGCTTTGAAATACTCCCTCTCTTCTCACATCCCCTTGCTGCCTCGTTCCGATAGAGGCAGCAAGGGAGGGAAGCAACTAGTGGACTAGTTATTCACATCCCTAGGCAGAAATAGATCTAAGTGCGCAACTTAAATGTCAAGGCCAGGACCTTGTGCGTGAGGTCAGTGACGACCTACCCTGTAGAGGTGGCTGCATGAAAGAAGGTGGAAAGGGGGCAGTGCAAGAAGCCAGCCAACAAGCAGACAAGGACAGATGTTAAGTCTACAAAAGCTTTCAGCCTCTAACTGACCCTTGGCAATCTGGCCAACGTTGATAAAGGTGAACAATCCCCACTTGGCGGCTCGGCACCCTGCGTGAAATGAACAGGGTGATGGAAGCCGAGAGGATTAGCTGTTACAGAGGCGGTGGAAGTGGGATTTGCCTAGGACAGCTCATGATACTATCTCTCCATGTCTGCGTGAGAGTCTCTAAGGTGCCGCAAGACTACTCGTTTTTAAAGTCACAGCCTCACACGGTGACCCCAGGTGCTAGGCAATGGACAAACACAAAGGCCACAGGCCTAGACCCTCAGAAGATGTGAAGCCAACAGGACAGGAGTCCGCTCTTGCGGTCAGCGCCCTGGCTGGCGGTACTAGCCAAGAGGCCAAGGACTGACTGAGCTCGGACCACCACACACAACCCCACCACTACAGGCATATGCCTGGGATACACCAGTGGGGGTGGGTGAAGCAGGACGCTGTTGCCTTGGCTGCAGGTGTCCCATCAATTGCTAGTGGGACCTGATTTTCAGAGGCACTGAGCATCCTCCTCTCTAGGGTTGCCAGATGGTTTAACCAAAAATACCGAACACCACTCCTCCTCCCTTCTTCCCCCCCAAAAACCACACCCTGGGGAAAAATTCTGTTGGGGGGGGAGGGGAGGAGAGACCAAAGTTGTTGAACAAAAACACACACACACACAACCGCAAAACAAACAAAAGAGGACCCCTGCCATCTTGTCTCCCTGCTCCGGGCCGGACAGCTCCCCTGCAGAACCTGGATTTTTGCCTCCTGGCCAGTGGGGGGAGAAAAATCAGGAAGTACCAGACATTTTAGGTGTATTTTTGTTTTTAACCTAGACAGGAGGCAAAAATACCTGACTGTCCGGGTCAATACCAGACACCTGGCAACCCTACACCTCTCCCACTGACGTCAGTTAAGAGTTATGGCTTAGGGATCCTTGGCCAAACTCTCTGGGACAAGGACCACAAGCCCCTCCTCCCCCTTGACAGGCACGTTCTTTAAAATACCACTTAGAAAAACAAAACACACTTGAGTCGGGAAGCTACAGTGACAAGCCTACCCAGCCAACCCCAAACGTATCCCATTAGGCTCTTTGCAGCGTCCCCTTTGACCAACCAAGGGCGTCTCCAAAGCGGGGCAGGAGTCTGCATGCCCACAGTCAGCTCTTTGCGGAAGACCTGGCTCAGTCTTGCAGAAATTGCACTTCACTGGAGCGATATGGGACAGTAGCTGGGCAGAGCCTCAGCTGCAGTAAACCATTGTAGCGCCATCTGCAAAGGGTCAGAGCTCAGTTGATTCATTTTCTGGCTTTACTTTCTCCAGATTCATTCCGGAGTGGAGAAGCATCTGGCCCCTGGACTGCAAGGCAGGTTTCTCGACGCGACTAGCAAGAGAGCAGATGAGATGGCCCAGAAGAGAAGGAGGAAAAGAATTAGTCTCACATCATTCCTAGGTGAGGTGCGGAGGGTCATGGAGTAGCATGCATCAACGCCCGAGGATCCGAGCCATCTTACAAGCCTAGCTGAGTAGCAGTCGTTTTTCCACACGCCTGTTTGCTAAATGGGCTACGACATTAGAGAACTTCTCTGTGCAGCCCGTAAGCTCCTCCGGGCAAGGCAGACTGTTTCCTTGTGTCTCTTGGAAAGCGTCAAGTACAGAACTTAATAACACTCTTGGAGAGTCACAGCAACTCACCTTTAGGGAAAGGAAAATGCAAGTGTCAAATGGGACCTGGCTGTCAAAGGGACAGACAGAAGCCCAACAGGGCTTCCTGGGCTGCAGTCGTAGTACGAGGCAAAGCTGGTTTCATCAGGTAGTTACCAAACGGGAAAAGTTTGCGAGAAGATGCAAATTCCCCTTCTCACAGCTCCACATCATCTTATAGGTCTAACTCTGTCTCCACCAGCTCTCGGATTACAAGGGTAAAAAACAGTCTCCGAGGGGTAACCATATTCACCTGTAATTTGAAGAACGAGTAGTCCTGTGGCACCTTGGCCCTGGTCTCCACTAGGGAGTTATTTTGAAATAACTCCCTTTATTTCAAAACAACAAGCTGGTTATTTGGAAATCTGTCCTCCCGCTGTCCTCGGGGAGCAAGCGTGTTTTGAAACGGTTGCGTGGGGGCTACTATTTCAGAGTTAGTTATTTTGAAATAGTTTCCTAGTGTAGACGTGCCTATAGAGGCTAACCAAAGGTTTTACCCACAAAAGCTCATGGTGCTATATATTTTGGTTAGTCTCTAAGGCAGGGGTGGGGAACCTTGTTTGGGTTAGGGGGCCGCTAACCCACAGAAGACAAAAAAAAAAAGTCAGTCCAACCCAGGCTAGTAGATTGTGTGCTCCAGCCCCACAGGGGGGCAGAGGAGACAGTAGCAGGGGGCTGGAGCACCAGCATGGACTGCAGAATGCTCGAGGGGGAGCCCTGAGCCTCAAGAGCCAGATCCAGGCAAGCTTAGGTCCCCCACCTCTGCTCTAAGGTGCCACATGACAACTTTTTATCTTTTACAGCGTGTTAGGATTCATTCATTCCTAATTCCTGGTCCAAACCATTGAATTCCAGTGAGGTAACTGCAGTCCCTCACCTCCGACAACTCCTGGCTCTACACCAAAAAAAAGCCAGGCAGCTTCACGTCTCCAAAGAAGACCAGCCGATGGCTTCTGCCCGAGAGGATCGATCTCGATCTCCTCAGGACGGCCCATGGCACCGAGGGGTATGACGACACCACATAAGGACAGCTCACCACAGGCCCGGAAGTCTGGCTGCCTAGGTGAACGTTAGGCAGACGTCTGGTGTAAAGCAGTGCAGGAGGACTGGGTGGGGGAAGGTAGCGTTCCCGGATCCAGAACGGTTGTGGGGGAGCAGTGAGCCCGGCGCGGAGTCACAGCGGATAAAGCGGTGCACGCCTGATTGGGGATGGCTGCCTGCCTGCCTGCCGGTCTGTGCAGATTCACTGAATGGATGAATCTGAAGAACTCCAGAGAGGGAGGAACGGGAGAATCCATCTGGGAGCTGGAAGGGAGAGAGAGGCACAACAACTTCTCAGCATTACATGCTCTTTCAACACTGATGGCCCCAGAGTGAGAATAAAAGACGTTTAAACCTGGCCATTTTTAAATCGTGAAGGGAGGTCTTTCTAGAAGGTCTCCTGCAGGAATTGTTTTGGGGAAGTCCTCTGGCAGGCATTAGAGAGGAGATCAGACCAGAGAGTCCCAGTTCTGGCCTTTGAATTATGAATTTAATCTTCTCTGCGAGGGCGGGAGGATACTAGAGATATGCTTACAGACTCTCGTGTTTCCATCAAATCTCTCCAATTTGAATAGCTAGCCACCCTTGAGTGCGGGCCAATGGATGCACTGGGAATGCCTGAGGGCCAGATGGGGACAGACCTGATGGCCGGAGGGTTAGTCAAGTTAAAGACTCCGGTTTGTCACTGTGCGACCCCCACCTTCCCCCAGTCCTCCTGAATATCTAGGAGGATCCAGGACCTGCTCATCTGGTTTCCACTAGGGATAACCGTTCACATGGTTAACCGATTAGCCTGGGCTTATCGATCACGGTAAATAGTTACATGCAGGCTCCTGCCCCGTTCTCGGGGAGCTGGCTGCCACTCCAAGCTCTGCCACAGAACCAGCAGCACGAAGCACAGGGCAGGAGTCGGTCTGCGCTAGCTGCTGCCGCCCTCTGTGGGAGAGGCAAGGAAGCAAGGCAGCAGCTGGTATGCACCGAGAGCCGGCTTAAAAACCAGCTCCCAGGGAGCTGACTGTTACCCCATGCAGCAGGTGCATGTAACTGCTGAAAATGTCAGTTACAGTTACCCAATTATCCGCTTTTTAACATCCCTAGTCTCCACTATCTGCAGAGATCCATCACCCAGTTCAGTGCCACCCAAGGCTCTGCTCAGACCTGGCGTCCCCACGAGGCTCCAGTGGGAGGAGGTACAGAATCGGCAGGAGAGACACGCTGCTGAGGGATGGTTCAGCGAGACCCAAGAAGTGCACTTTGTCCTCCTTCCCAGACTTTTTCTGGAAGGAAGGAAATCCTCCTTGTCCTCATTCCTTCCATGCTACTCCAGGTTTGCTGAGACCTGGGCAGAGAGAAGGGATCTTAGCAGAGAGGCACCAGCTTCAGTCCCTTCTGGTGATGCAGGAAAACAAGTTGAGTAGCAACTAGGGTGAGCAATCCTGCATCTGGATTGGCTACCAACTGAGTGACAGAGGGCTAAAGAGGATTTACCGATTGTCCCAAAGTGCTGGCACCCACATGGGGGAAAATGTCCTCTCTCCAGCAATTTGAAAGTAAATTGTATACATATTACAGAAGCTTAATTTTTAAAAAAATAGATCACTCCTAGACAGGGTCTTGTGGACAAAAATCCTGGCTTGACTTGAAGTCCGTGGCAAGATTTCCATTGAGCACCAATGAGACCAGGATGTTAACTTTCATCTTGATTGATTGAATTTCGTGTATCAATCGAGCTTATGAAATTAAGCGATTACAGGATCCCCCAAGGGTCAGTCCTAGGACCAATCTTGTTCAACTTATTCATAAATGATCTGGAGGAAAGGGGTAAGCAGTGAGGTGGTCAAGTTTGCAGATGATACCAAACTGTTTAGGATAGTCAAGACAGAAGCAGACTGTGAGGGACTCCAAGAAGATCTCACCAAACTGAGCGATTGGGCAACAAAATGGCAAATGAAATTGAATGTGGATAAGTGTAAAGTAATGCACATCGGGAAAAATAACCCCAACTATATGTACAGTATGATGGGGACTAATTTGGCTACAACAAATCAGGAAAGAGATCTTGGAGTTATCATGGACAGTCCTCTGAAAACTTCCACACAGTGTGCAGCGGTGGTCAAAAAGGCAAATAGGATGCTAGAAAATTATTAAGAAACGGATAGAAAAATAAGACCCAGAAGATCTTACTGCCCCTGTATAAAACTATGGTACGCCCACATCTTGAATACCGTGTACAGTTGTGGTCTCCTCACCTCAAAAAAGATATTTTGGCCTTGGAAAGGGTTCGAAAAGGGCAACTAAAATGATTAGGGGTTTGGAACGGGTCCAATATGAGGGGAGGTTAAAGCGACTGGGACTTTTCAGCCTGGAAAAAAGGAGACTGAGGGAGGATATGGTAAGAGGTATATAAAAACATGAGTGGTGTGAAGAGGGCGGATAAAGAAAAGTTATTTATTAGTTCCCTAAATAGAAGAACTAGAGGACACCAAATGAAATTAATGGGTAGCAGGTTTAAAACTAATAAAAGAAAGTTCTTCTTCACACAGCGCGTAGTCAACCTGTGGAACTCCTTGCCAGAGGAGGCTGTGAAGGCTAGGACTATAATAGAGTTTAAAGAGAAGCTAGATAATTTCATGGAGGTTAGGTCCATAAAAGGCTATTAGCCAGGGGATAAAATGGTGTCCTTGGCCTCTGTTTGTCAGAGGCTGGAGAAGGATGGCAGGAAACAAATCGCTTGATCATTGTCTTCGGTCCACCCCCTCTGGGAACCTGGTGCTGGCCACTGTCGGCAGACAGGATCCTGGGCTAGATGGACCTTTCGTCTGACCCAGTACGGCCGTTCTTATGTACTACATACTTCAGTGAGCATAGTTATTGAGAGCTGTGACCGTTTGCAATTCTACGTTCACCCCTTTTACAAGACGATGATACATTTTGTACGAAGTAGAACTTTGAGATCTCGTTTGAAAACTCATTATTTGTGGCAGTCAAAAAAAAAAAAAAGCTAACAGAACGTTGTGAATCATTAAGAAAGGGATAGACAGACAGAAAACATCATACTGCCTCTATTAAAAAAAAAAATCCATGGTCCTCATCTTGAATACCAGGTACAGATGTGGTCACTTCATCAAAAAACAAAACAAAACAAAACAAAACAAAAAACAAAACAAGACAAAAAAAAACACACACCACCACACACAACATAAACCACACACTGGATTGTAAAAAGTACCAAAAATGGCAACAATAATTAGGGACACAGAACAGCTTCCATATGGAGGAGATATTAATAAGACTTGGACTTTTCAGCTTGGAAAAGAGATGACTGGGGGGGGGGGGAAATACGATAGAGGTCTATGAAACCGTGACTGGTGTGGAAAAAAGGAAATATTTACTCTATTGACTTGCTCATAAACCAAGAACTAGGGGTCACCAAATGAAATTAATAGGTAGCAGGTGTAACGCAAACAAAAGGACGTATTTCTTCACACAACGCACAATCTATCTGTGGAACTCATTGCCAGAAGATGCTGAGAAGGCCAAGACTATAACAGGATTTAAAAAAAGATAAAATTCATGGAGGATAGGTCCATCGAAGGCTATTGGCCAGAGTGGACAGGGATAGTGTCCCTAGTCTCTGCCAGAGTAGGGATGGATCACATGATTAATTATTCTGTTCATTTCCTCTGGGGCATCTGGCATTGGCCACTACGGAATACGGGACACTGGGCTAGATGGACCTTTGGTCTGACCCAGTCTGGTCATTCTAATGTTCTTATTTCTGGCAGAAAGTCTGGGCCTGGGAAGTTGTTTGTGTTGCTCGGCAGTGTAATTCGGCAGTGTAATTCAAGAGAGGCTGGCCAGAGCAGGGAGTGATTCGCATGCTAGAGGCCATGTGTGAACAGACCTGGAGTGGTTACTCACAGCAAAGCAGTGTAAAAGACATCCCAGGGTGGAGAGCTGAGGGGACACAGGTCTTTCCACGGTCCAGACTGTACCCTGGGTCACAGGTGCCGGCTTCCTCCAGGCCCCAGGAGTGCTCAGTGACCTGCTCTGACCCCTTCCCTCAAACCCCACCCCATCTCATCCCACCCAACGGTTCCCCCCCACCTCACCTCTGCCGCCTCCTCTGCGTGAATCCTCTCTGCTCCTCCATTCTCTCTCCAAGCACCCCCTGCACACTGTGAAAGAGCTAATCATAGTGGGTGGGAGGTGCTGGGACGGAGGAGAAGTGGCTGCCAGAGGATGCTAACCACCCACTAATATTTTCCCATGGGAGCATCCACAGAGGCAGTACTTAAGCCCTGGGTAATTACAATGGATTGTCAAAAAAAAAAAACGGTGGGTTCTTTACTAGATATGTTACAAAATTCATATTAAACAGAAGGTTTCAGTGACATTATCCTAATGCTATGATTTGGATGGCTGATGTTTGTGCTCCTAAATGCTTACACAGTAATTATATTTTCCTTTCACGAAACCTTAAAAGATTGCCTTTTGTATAACTTGTAACTTCTGCTGAACTGTGAATGACTATTTCATTCCAGCAGTAATTTTCCCGTATACTATCTGTGTTATGTTTGATGCAAAGTGCTCTGGGAGACCGAGTGTCTAGACTATGCAAAGCCGATCTATAAATAATATTTTGAAGGTAAACTTAACTGCCAAACTAAACTGAAGCATCCAAAGACTCCTACAACTCTTTGGATCTCTGGACTGAGAGATTCCACATATATTTAATAATTCACAGGGATGTTGGCAATAGTCTTAGACCACTGATCAGCAACCCACAAGTCTCAAACAGTCAATGGATAACAGGTTTACAATATATTTAATCTCTATTTCACAATCTACAAAGTGAAAAAAAATCTTAAGTATGACTTATTTAATATCCCCTCAAAGTAAGGTATCAGCAGAATAAGTTACTGGTGATGTGAAGCGAAATATTGTTGATTTCTGTGTGTTCCTGGTACCACTTAGCATTCATATTTTTTCCCCACTCTGCCCAAATGCTGGATTACCTAAGAGAGGCAATACAGTCGGTTTGCAAACACTTTCCAAGCAGTGATTATGCTTCACACTGACAGTTTGTCTTCACTGCAGGGTTAGTTTGGGCTCTAACTCAAATACTCCTTGAACCCAGACTCGCAATCAGGTTGACCTGGGCTGCGGGGTATAGGTTAAAGCCCCCCTGCTGCTTTCACTCAGGATGGTCATCCGTGCACTCTGCTGTGAGGATGCAGGCTAAAATCACGTCAGGGCTAATTCTATACGGTTGTCCCGCAATTCCCTTTGTGGGCCCAGGAAGACAGGCATGTTTCCCCACAATTCAGTGGGAAAGGTGCAGCGTTGCGGTTTCTTGCCATGCTAAGCACCATAGGATAGGACTCCAGAAAAGGCCGACTGCCGCACGAGGCGAGTACAGACACAGCCACTCAAAAGCAGCTCGGCAGCGTGGACGCTCACTACCAGGCCAGGCTAATCCGGTTGCCCAGACCCTGGTGCTGGCCACCCACCTGAACACCGAAGTCACGTCCTGAGATTAGCCGCCCCAGGTTTTCCTCAGCAGAATACTAGATGCCAGTCTAAAGACCAATCCTGAGGCCTTACTCACGTGAGTAATCGTGATGAGCGAGACCGTGAATACCCCTAATGCAGCTGCACAGAATCCTAGAACACTAGAACTGGAAGGGACCTCGAGAGGTCAAGTCCAGTCCCCTGCCCTTACGGCAGGACCAAGCACCATCTAGATCATTCCTGATAGATGTCTGTCCAACCTGCTCTTGAATATCTCCAGTGATAGATTCCACAACCTCCCTGGGCAATTTATTCCAGTCCCTGACAGTTGGGAAGTTTTTCCTAATGTCCAACCTAAACCTCCCTTGCTGCAGTCTAAGCCCATTGCTTCTTGTCCCATCCTCAGAGGTCAAGGAGAACAATGTCCCCTTAAGGGCAAATTATAAGGGCTTCCTTAGATCCCCTTGCAGGGCCATGTCAGGGTCACCTGGCTTCTGTGCCCATTTCTTTGCAGAATACCAGAGCTAGGATGTAGATTGTCCTTCCAGGGATTAAAGACAACAAAAGCCAGGCAGGAAGTCGATGGGGCACTAGCTTTGCCTCCCACATGCTGACACACTCAAAGCCAACGTGAAGGAGGGCAATATCCATGTGAACTCAGGGGAAACCCAAGCCCTCAAATCATCCAATTGGAAAAGGACCGTTCGGCAGGATCCCGGTAGTTCAAGATCCAACCAAGCGTCACAGGAAAGGAGGAGAGAATGCATGGCAGCCCAATTCAGCCATCCAGATCGGCCCCTTTCACCAGGCAATGTCTGCCCCGAACGTGACCAGCTCCGTGGAGCCCGGATGAGTCTCAGCCACCAGGAAGGATCCGCCAGCAATCACTAGCCACCACTCTACAGAAGACAATCCTCACACTGAGGCCACGTCTACACTGCATCCCGCTTGCGCAAAATCCTATGCAAATGAAGTGTGGATTAGCATATCACCATGCTTCATTTGCATAATTAATTAGGGGCCGTCTTTGTGCAAGAGCCGTTCTTCCTGAAAAAAAAATGAGGAAGAATGCCTCTTGCGCAAAAGGGGAGTTTTGCACAAAAAGGTGTCGGGTAGACAGCTCCTTTTTGTGAAAAAACCTCTTGTGCAAAAATGCCCCCTAGTGAATTATGCAAATGAAGTGTGGCAATATGCTAATCCACACTTCATTCGCATGGGGTTTTAGCACAAGAGATGCCATGTAGACGTAGCCTGAGGGACTGCTGACAACGGCTGGACAGTGGAGCCGAATGGAGAAGAAAGGGGAGTCAACAGCTCTTTTCAAGGCCAGAGGGACACCATTTCCGTCCCCAGAGCAAGAGCGTGGACGTGGGAGGAGTCGCAATGCCATCGAAAAGCTGTTGCAGAGCAGCTTCCCAGCAGCCCTAGCTCGCGGCCGAGTCCAGTGTCGTCAGTAAGTCTACCCTCACACGAATGGTGGAAGGCTCTTTCAGAGCTGCAGTTAGGGATGTTAATTATAGTTTATTTGTGTAAACGTGGAACGGCTAGAATTTCCAGCAGTTACACGTGTACATGCAGGGAGGCAAGTGGGAGCCAGTGCTCAGGGGAGCTGGATTTTAAGCTGGCTCCCCAGGAGCATCGGCTCCCACCTGTTCCCCACCCTCCACGCTGTTGCCTCTGTGGGAAGAAGCAATGGGGTAAAGGGCAGACAGCTCTGCAGGAGCCAGCTTCCATCCCCACGGGAGCCAGCTCCCATCCCTGCGGGCTCAGACAGAGGCAGCAAGGGGCGGGGGTGTTGCATGCAGTCAATACAATTAACTGATAAGCCCAGGTTTATTGGTTAATCATTCAAATGCTAACATCTCTGTCTGAAATGCAGTATGTGAGATCCAGAAAATATTTAGTTACTCCAGATCCTGCAGGAGCAGTGTTATTTTCTCTTTTATAAGTCTGACTTTATGCAAGAAAAACAGAAGCTGATATTTAAAGAGTTATTTGAACTGTCTTACAGGCTGTGGTTCATCTTATGCACATATTTAAATGGAAGTACGTGCATAAATCCATCCTTATTCAACAAATAGGTACATGCTGCTTCTTAAACTGATGCTTAGGTGCTGTGTTGAACAGGGGCTAGAATAACAATACAATATCCTACATCATGTAACACCAGTGTTCCCTGAAAGCTTAGCACTTGGGAGGGATTACAGGAGAGATTCAAAGGCTGCCCAGATGATGAGCAGAGGGTCCATAGCATCCATAGCCAGCAGCATGGGTTTCCTATTGGTGGTGCACATCGCTAAGTGCACATAAAAATTATTCCACACGTGGGTGGAAAAAGTTAGCAGGACCATTGCATAACATGCAGGACCAGCTAGGATTTCAGCTTCACCGATATCAATCCAGAGGAGCTCCACTGAAGTAAGAGTCCTCAATTTTTTCACTCCACTGTTGCACTATTATGAAATGACAATCTCTCTAGTTATTTCCCTTTTGCCTGTTCACCTACACTGCACAAAAACACAGATGTCTGTTTAATATCACCGTTAACATATTCATTAATTTTAATGTCTCGCCTAATGGATTCATTACATTTTAGAACAAACTAAAGAGTCTTCCACGTTGCTGCTTTCTAAATAAAACACAGAACACGTGGTATTGATAACCCTGACGTCATCCATTCATCTTCCACTTACCTTATGCTTGTTCAAATGAATGAGCTATTCGTCGTCTCCCGTTTAACCTCATGTATTTTTGATATTGGTGTCACGGTGTTGTGGGGGCGTGAGGTTCTGTCCGATGGAAGTGTGAGCTTGCATGATATCAAAAGCATCCCCAACTGCTTAGAAACATGCACTAGGACACAGCTATGACAAAAGAAAGGGGCAAGAGGTCGGGGTTTTCATAGAAAAAGAAAGCTACAGCCTGGACTGAAGCAGTGAACAAATCCTTCCTAAATCGATTTACGCATCTGACTCCTCTACCCTTCATGGGCCTTGGCAAAGAATTTATGATTCATGCTCAACTGGGTGCAGGGAAATGCCATGTTGAACTCTTCCAGCAATCAAATGAGAGCTAAAGCAAAGGCAAAAAAAAAAAAAAAACCCACGAGGCAAGCCGCTAACAAATGTGAATCCCCTCTGGAGAATTAAAATAAAACGTGAATAAGATTTACCATACAACCACAGGCATGTGTATCTATTAAACTGAAGGCCAAATGCCTCAAATAAATGAAGGCATACCGACATTAATCTACGTCTGAACATATTGATAACACACACCTTTCTCTGGCCCTGGAACTGATCGAGAATCAGTGACTTGAAAAGTAGTACTCTATGGGGGAGGCACCATTAGGCCTTGTCGACACATATGGGGACATCGATCTCCTGGTGGTCGATTTAACGGGTCTAGTAAGGACGTGATAAATGCACCACTGATCGTGCTGCTGCTAACTCTGGTTTGCCACCGGGTTGCAAGGCGTAAGGGGAATTGCCAGAAGAACTTCTCCTGTCCATCCCCCCGCAGTGGGGATACTACAGAAATTCTAATTAAAGGTGTATCAGCTCCAGCTACGCTGCTCACTTAGCTGGAGTTGTGCACCTTAGTTTGGCTTTGCCCCCTAGTGTAGACCTGGTGTAGACAGAATTCCTCTTGCAGTCTGAAAAAGAACTTATTTGATTCTGGCATAAGCAGGGACTACCTGCTCTACTAGCTGTGCATTGCATAGTCATCTGTTCGCACATTCCCATGAGACTGTTTGCTTTGCTATCTATCTAAATTGTATCACCGTAACCACACAGGGTAATTCTATAGTTATATAGTTCCTTTTACTCTAGTCTGAAGGATCCCAAAACAATTCACAAAGTACTTTTTCTACGTTGCACATCCATGGTGCTAGATAAATAGCAACTACAGCGTACACTACCATGCGACTTATCCAGCCATCTCTGAAGCGGTAGCCAGGCATTATACAACATACCGGCACAACAATAGTGGGAGAAGTGATGGGGGAGAGAGTGTTAAAGCCTAACTCTTCCGAAAAGTACCTGGGATCGTTCGTGTCCCCACAGCACGCACAAGGCCCTGTGTTTGGAACCGGTGTGAACGTCATTGAAATTGGAGGGGGGGGGGGAGGGGAAGAGTTTGGTTGTGTTTTACTGCAAAGGCAGCTCTGGACACATTACTGTAGGAGGTTATAAGCCACCCAGGGAGTGAGAGAAGACCCCCTCCTATAGCATGGGGCATCCCATCCTGTGTGTTTCTCCCATGGAGTGGACTGTATTCTGGATGCAGCAGGGGAGAGCAGAAGCTCTGCCTCACACCTCACAAAAGCAAGCGAGCAAAATTGTGGCCCCAGCAGAACTGGCTGGCGGGGGAGGAGCATGTTGTGCCTTGAAAACGGTAGTGGCAAAGAACTCCCCTGCCTCCCTTGTGGCTTCTCCTGGTGAGCACAGTGTGTACTGCCCTTATGGCTCAACCCAGGGAGGCTCCACAGCATCCTCCATCATCCTACCATTGCAGGATTGCGTCCTAAGCATTAAGATTGTTCCACCTACGGTACCCTGTTGCTATAACATTGTCCAATCACAATAGCTGCCACTGCCTAATATCATACCTGATATAATAGAGCAGCGGTGGGCAAGAATTTTTGCGCAGGGGCCACATCAAAAACGTTTGAAGTAGCCCTGGGCCACCATAGAATGGGTGGGGCCTAAACAGGAAAGGGTGGGATCTAAACAGGAAGGGAAGGGGCGGGGCTACCCAACCCCAGACTATGATTGGTCTGGGGGTGTGGAAGCCCCTTTGCCTTCCCTTCCCACTAGGCAGCCATGCCCTGGAAGAGGCTTGGCATGCTCCCCCCACCCCCAGACCAGCCTCTTCCTGCCCTGCCAGGAGCACGTGGCACTCTGAAGTGCCGCAGGCACCTCACAGGGCCAAGGCAGGGAGAAGGAAGCTTCACACAGCTCCACCGCCCCCAGGCCCTAATCCTGGGGGCGGGGAGCGTGTAAAGCCTCTTCCGCTCTCCCCCCGCCACCCTGCAAGCCACCTCCCCTAATTGGCCCGGGGGCAGGGGAGCAGTAAGGCCTCTGTGGGCTGGATCCAGCCTGCGGAGGTGCTTTTGCCCACCCCTGTAGTAGAGCATAAGCACAATGCAATGGCTAAGGAATTCCAATGGGCTTTCCCCCCTCCCCAACTGAGGGCCACAGGATCAAACCATCTATAAATACATAGTTCTATAAGACTGACAGACTTTAATCAATCACAGAACATCTACAGTGGGAGGATGACCCTTAGGCCAGGGTTACGTTTATCCGGAGAGCAACGCTCTGGAGATCAATTTCTGGGGTTTGATTGAGCAGGTCTAATAAAGACTAGGGATGTGAATACAATAGCCTGGGCTTATTGGTTAACACTCACAGCTACACGAAAACTCCTGCCCACTCCTGGGGAGCTGGCTGCCACCCTGCGCTGCTGCCTCTGATACAGAGGCAGCAGCGTGGGGACAGGACTCAACTTAATAGCCGGCTGCTGGCATGTACCAGCTCCTGGGAAGCTGGCTGCCGCCCTGCACTGCTGCCTCTGTATCAGGGATGCTGGGGCAGAAGCTGGCTCCCCAGGAGCTGGACCAACTGGCGGGAACCGGTAGACACCGGGAGCCGGCTTAAAAGCTGGCTTCCTGCAGCGGCAGCCAGCTCCCCAGGAGCCAGTGCTCGCTAGTGCACGTAACTGCTGAGTTTTCCAGAGGTTACACAACTATCCACTTTCTAACATCCCTAGTAAAGAGTAAGAGAAGTTGATGGGAGAGTTTTTCCCATTGGCCTCGGGATGCCATAGGAATCTGACTTAAGGTATGTCAACTCCAGCTACGCTACTCATGCATCTCAGGTTGACTTTCTTGCATAGCGTAGACCTGGCATTACTAATGCAGCACTTTGTCTGCATTCATCAAGCCAAGGCCGACTACATTCTTGCAGGATGAAATATTTCACTTCCTTTGTTCCCTAACCCACTCCAACAACATCACCAGAGTGCTCCCTGCATGTAACAAAGAAAATCCTTCCCTTTTGGCACACCTCTTCCTTACAGGAATGCTCCCAGTGATCCTAGAGCCACGAATTCTCGCCTGCCCTCCTGCATCCTTCTGAGCAAAGGTGGCTGGACTAAGTTCCATTTAATCTGATGAGTGCAAGAGAAGAGAGGAGGAATCTTGCTGCTTAAAACTCTATTGTTCTGCAAAATCTAGTCAATTCCTTTCCAGACGGCAAACTTTTTAAGGGATATAATGCAAATTGCACATCAAGAAAGTGTTGGTTCAAACGCCTGTAAAAAACGGGAGCTAGAATAAGAATTTAAAGAAATTAATCCTCTTTCTTCTAGGAAAGATTGTACTGGTTAGATCCCAGTTTGTCTCGAGGCGTATGTTTCCGAGTCAGGACGTTATAAACAAAGCACATGAATGATTATAAAGTTTCCATAAAGACTATTAAATCCAGCAACACTATCGTAACAGACAACCCTTGACTGGCCAGGCGTGGAATGAGTCTAACTTGATCCACATTTTGTTCTCTCGCTCATGACACCATTGCCGAGCAAGAGAAAAAACAGTAAACACGCCACCTTCTCTTTCCTACATCAATCTGTCAGGATAACAACAGGTCACATGCGAGGGTGGGAAGGAAACAGTTTTTATAGTGGGGGAGCCGAGAGCCATTGCGCCAAATTGTAAACCCTGTTCCACATGGAAACTGCTTCCAGCCAGGGAGTGCAGCAGCATCCCTCACACCTATGATCACTGGTGGTCCAATGATTAACGCCTTGCTCAGGGAACCCGTGCATTCAAGTCAATGGGAGTTCAGCCTGTGCCAAGTCTAGCCTCCATCCCAGGGGATCTCTAGGACAACACAGCTGAGAAACGGACAACAGAGAAGCAGAAGGAAATCACTTTTGAGAATGGTTACATACAATCCAAGGAACCAGACGCTTCAGTTTCCCAAACTCTTATTATAGATTAGGAGATGCTTTCTAAAAGAAATAATAAGAATAAGAATAATAATCACAGCTCCTTTGTCACAATTGTTTTACAACTTACATAAATAGGCCAAATATACTTCCTCACATTATTCTTCTTGACAGAGATTCACTTTCTTCTGTAGCCCTGTTTTAACATCCTTTCCCACACCCCATTTCTTTTTCTACTTTATCCTTCCCCCCCCCCCCCACACACACACACATTTCACTTGTACTGCCTCTAGGCTTCCCCCCTCCCCATTTTTGTCTTTTTTTAAGTCTACTTTTTGTATCTTCCTTTCTCCATTTCCTGTTAGTGCTTTATTTTTCCATGTGTTCGAGTGTAAAGCAGGACTAAACCCTTTTTCAGATCACCAAAATATTTTAGGTTCCTGTGGATAGCTAATTTCTATTGGCAGTTCACCTTTAGCTGCAATCCAGTTTTTCCTTTCTCCAGGTACACACACACACACACACACACACACACACTCCTCCCCTTCAATATGGAAAAGTATTACAGGAAACAGGATGGCAAAACTAAAAATATGTCCACAGCCTACTAGAAGTAGTGCAATAGAACAACCATAACATACAAATCTAGCTGCATCATCATCACCATATTTCAACCAAAGCACAGAAAAGTCAATGTCCCATTAACACTAGATTGCTTTATATTGCCTTCATGCTATGTGTGGTACAGATATTCACTTCTACCTCCTCATGCCCCCCATGATTAATAATAGCTATGTGGAGTGACCATACTGAATGAATGTCCTGAAATCTTTCTGGTTTATACAGATGCTTTGTAAATACAAAACAGCATTAGGGCCAACCTTACAGTGCCAACAAACATAATTAAATAACAGGAAATAAAAAAAGCTGGCAGACACTCCTTATAGCCATATCCCATTATCTCTCTACTCAGACTGCTTTGGGAAGAAAGTCAGCTGCGTTTGACAGAAATGCATTCTGTGCCTGGGGGAATTAACTGCCCTCCAAAACCCAAATTACTGTATTGGTCTCTAATCTGACAGAAGGAGAACTAACAGATAAAACCACCATAACTAAAACAGAGTCAATAACACTTCTTTGAATTCACACAAGTATTGGATCTGATTTAGACTCCAGATGAGATGTTCATTCCTATTCTTTTGTCTGGAACTACTATATATTGCTGTACTGTAGTGACGCATTCACAAGGGTATAGTTAATGTTGTGTCAGCACTTTCAACGTAAGCTTTATTTACATGTCTGCTTCAGTTGATAACTAGTAACATTTGTAATTTGGCCATAAATATTACAGGCTGAAACTTAGAATACAAGTTTCTAGCTTGATTCTGAAGTACTTTAACTTCTCTGTTGTAAGAAACAGAACATGTCTGCGTGTGTGTATAAAATATAGTGACAGTGCAAACACAAACCTTTATGTTAATCCTTTTGAACACAGTTACATATAGTATGTAGCTAAAACACCACTTTGAATTTGGTAAAATATAAATTTAACAAGCAAATATTCAACAGTGCCGTCCAATCACCTGTTTTTTTAGAGTGTGTATGTGAAGAATATCTTTGAATGGCCAGAATTCCAAACTTTATCATCTGGATACAAACAGAAATCTAATCAGCAAAGGCTTCTTTGCAATGATTCTTATGAATCCGAATGCACACTGGACTGCAATGAATCCAAAGAAAACATCTTTATTATGAATGGATAAATTAAACCTGTGTTTAAAAATAATGTATAAGTCCACACTCTCCCCAATAACATAACTTGCCACAGGGTACATAGTGCCTTTGAAGTGTAACATGCGAATATGTGCAACTAATGCATTTCAGTCGCCCTTGAATTGATCAGAACTTTTGTGTGTCTTCATGTTATTTAAATGCAGGCATTTTTGTGCATTTGATCATTTTGCTCAGAGCTGCGGCCAGTGATGCTCTTCAAAAATCCAGCTCAGCAGGTGCAATAACTGGTCAAGGAAATACGCAAAAAAAATCAGCTGTGGTGCAGTTTTTAATGACTGGGTTGAAAAGAAAACAAGTGAGCCGAATTTGATGTGGAGCATGGTTGGTTATTGTTAGAGACATCAAAGCGGCACGGAGATGGCTGATAGCGAGGACTCCTCCAGCAGGGATACAAAGGCTTTGATGCGATAATTGGAGCTCATAGCAGTACAAGCCCTGTAAGCAACTGGGGCAAAGTAACCTTTGCTTAGATCTCTCCCAGATCAATGCCTGGGCTGAGAGGGGCACCTGACTCACCTTGGAACAGGAAAGCTAGGGAGAAAGGCAGGGGAATGGGACCATTTGCTAACCACAACCAAGAGGAAGAGGGATCCAGGCAATGTCACGGCTGTGTTTAAAAAGCCAAGGGGGCCCTGGCGATACCGCAGTGACCCATGGCAAAGGGAAAAGGAAGACAGAAGAGGACATGGACCATCTGACTGGAAGGACTGGTCCATCTACTGTCCCCACCAGCTGGGCAGCAAGAGCAGGTGCAGCAAGGAGGAAGCTCAGGGGGGCTCTGGGCACTCAATGCACCTTTTCTTCCCCCGTTTCCTCTTGCCACCCTCCCTCTCTCTGCCTTGGCCCAGCTGCTGGAGGCCATGTGCGCGCCGGGACTCCCTCTGGAGCAGGCAATGCTGTGGACCCCCAGCCACCTCCCTGCCCCCTTCGCCCAGGGCCAGCGGCCCTGCCCCTCATCCCCTGCAAGACGCTCCCAGCCCGGCCCCCTCAGCGCCTGCTCCCCGGCCAGCACCAACTCAGCCTCGCCCGCCCCTTCGCCCAGGCACACCCCCCCAGGCAATAGCAGGCTGCCCCGGGCCGTACCTTCTGCTGCCGGCGGGCCATGTCGGTGGGCTGCTTGGCGTTGAAGGGGTAGGCGATGCAGCGCATCACGAAGACATAGAGCTGCAGCCGCCGCTTCCTCTCCTCCTCCTCCTTCTGCAGCCGCTCGAGCTCTTCCTTCTCCTTCTCGCTCACCACCGACGGGCTGGGGCTGGAAGGCCGGACGCTGCCGC
>JANRFK010004440.1:44044017-44060319 GCA_030068395.1 Apalone spinifera | reverse complement strand
TTCATTTGCATCCCTTTTCCGGAAAAGGGTGCCTGTGTAGACGTAGCCTAATTGAGTAAAGGACTGGAGCAAGGCGGGGTGAATCTTCAAGTAATATATCTTGTGTGTGTGCTAGTTTATCAGTAACTTTAAAGCTGCTGGTTATCTGGGGGATACAGCCAGAGCAGTGAATTACAGTAAAACCCTGTCTGCATTTGATTTGTAGTGAACATTTAGCAACTTGGAGGAACAGCCTCCCCCTAGCATGATAAAAGTGGGGTCAATTGTCCACAGGGTTATGGCATAGCCATCCTTATTGTGACTCCCTCAAGACTTGTGTGTGATTTTTGCTCAAAAGAGGTGACGAATACCCTGGGCCAAGGGCCCTAAGTCATGAGACAAAAAACAGGACTGTGTAGCACTTTAAAGACTAACAAGATGGTTTAATAGGTGATGAGCTTTCGTGGGCCAGACCCACTTCCTCAGATCAAATAGTCATGAGAACACCTTCTGTTGGCCCTCAGCCCAGCCCGAATAACTACAGGTGGGCTGCTAACTTTCGGATTTGTTAATGCCTTTGAAAATGTGGACTTTTAAGTGTATGGTCACAAGGGAAGAGCGTCCTATGAAGTACAAAGCTGCATTGCTTCTGCGGGAGCCCATTTATGGAGGGAACCCAGAGGTGCCATCTGCTTTCCAACCAGCCTGTGGTATTTAGTGGGGACTGTGCTCTGAAGGGCCGAGCTTCCCAAGCAGAGAGTTGGGGTGTGGCACCGGGAATTCCTTGTAATGCACAGCAGGTTGGGGCACATAAGACATAAAGCAGATCTCTTGGAGGAAGTTTAAGCACTGGGTGATCACTGGTACCCCACAGCACGATGGAGGTGGGTCTCTGTCTCTGACGAGCAGAACAAAAGTTGGCTTCTTGGCCAAGCTGGTATGATCACAACAAGGTTTAATATTCTGGACAGGCTGCCTTTCTCTTATGGAACACCTAAGGGAGGGAATCAGACATTCCATGAGAACTTTGGAGCTGTGTGCCAGAGGAGGCAAAGAACGAAGTTGTGGGAGAAGAGGAAAACCATCCAGCAAAAGTCTGCTCTCAAAGATCTTAGAGGGACGGGTGTAATGGTCAAAACACGCCTGTGCGAGACAGGTAGGAGAGTCACAAACATTGCATCTGCTTCTTCAAAAGTCGCCCCTGAATGTGTCCCAACACAATTCAACTTTATATCAGGGCACGAGAGTCTTCTTATGCGTATTGCAGTGGTAACAACAGGCCCCAAACAGGCTTGGGGCCCCACTATCCTAGGAACTGTACCTATCGTTCGGAAGATAGATGCACAATTCCTTGATCTGGGCATGCAAAAGTAGGGTCTATGTTTCCTAATGCAAATTCCTCATGCCAAAATCATGAAAATTGCACGTGCAAATTTTCAGGGGGCGCTTGGGGGTAGAAGCCTTGTCTGAAAACGTAACCATTGGTGACAGCCTAAATCCACCCTTCTACCTCTCGAACCAGTGTGGTATCCTTCTGACCTCTGTCTTGGGGAGATGAGGGACTCATTGGTAAATCCTGATGGTAATCTAGAAAGAGCTCGCCCCTGGATTTCTACACAGGAATTAGGTGTCAACTAGTCTGCTCAAAATGAAGGGCAAATCCTCCAGGGAGCCAATACAGCTGGTCCCCGAGTTGCTAACGGTTGAGTTACGACTGTTCGCATTTACGACCAAAGCTCCCATGGAGTGGTCATAAAGGCGGTCCCCGAGTTACGAACGCGACCCGCGCTTACGAACAGCGCGGTCGCTATGTAACTCAATGGGGTCCAAGTTATGAAGAGATCGAGTTACGGCCAAGTATTTGGTCCGTAACTTGTTTGTAACTCGGGGAGAGGCTGTAATGTGCTAGATGAAGAGTGCTCTAATAGGCTTTGACTAGTTATCATCTAGTTTTACCCACATTTACCCCATGGACTTCTGGGCAGGAAAAGGAATGGTTCCAAGGCGGCTGATTGGTCCACAGGCTCTGATATGTAACGAGACTTTTCACCCCTAGTTCCAGGCTAATTATTCTGCAGTTATTCTATAAACTGTTACAGAGACGTCTCCATTTCTCATACCACCCAGGCAGCATTCCAGGTTATTTAGTTATTTGTTTACTTTATTAGCATTTAGCTGGCTTGCTCCCAGGCGGTGGCCCATTTGTTTTCATTTTACTTGTACAGTTCATTTTCTCCCTCACTATCCTCAGGTGAATTACGAGGCTGGATTGAAGCAAACCAGCCCCTGGATATAGTAACAGGCGGGGGAGGGGGAGAAGGACCTCACATAACGAGGGAGACAGAGCCTTCCTGGAGTCCGCACCTCAATGGATTTTTCCTCCTCCTTTTCCCTCGCGTTGACAGGAACTTTTCCCCCATGTGCACGGCTCACATAGACTTCCTGACTTTCCCACTCCGTCCTTCTAGCCCTGGACTGACTAGTCGCTTTCCTCTGCGTTCTGCCTTCCCAGTGCCTTTCGCTCTCTCTGCCAGCCAACCACACGGCATTTATGCTGCTTCCTTGCCCTCAGGCAGCTGTATTCACCTCAGTCTGCTCAGCTGGTCCACACCTTCCCTGTCCTCCTCAGGGCTGGTCTCCCCTCTCCCCCGAGCCAGACGTACCACCCACAGGCTGCTCTTCCTCTTTTGCCTCTGGGCCTCGGCTCACTCCCTGGTCACCATGGTGCCTCATTGGTCCTTGTTGTTGAGGCTCCTCAGTGCACCGTGAGAGCAGGCCGCCAGGTGGCAGCAAGCCACAAGGAGGTGCTCTGCCTGCTCCTCCCCCATCCGAACCCCCTTCCCACAGGTCACACCTGTACCTAGCACAAGCAGACATGATTGGGGAGGACAAACTGTTCCTTCCCTCCTAGCCGTTCTGGAGGAAATGGGCCTTTCTCCCCGGGGCAGCCCATTCCTGCTGCTCTCCTGTTCTGACTTACAAGCTGCTGCTGTCCCATGGGTCCCAGGAAACACTAAGACCAGAACTCAGGTGTCCAAAATTTATGCTTCACTCCCCGCTGAAGTCAAGTCCAAAAGCATTTCCTTGCTGGCTGCAGCCCTCGTCAAGCTCTGCGCTTCGGCTCTGGTTTGGCCGCCGTTTCTTCCAAAGCACGAAGAATGTTACCGATGGGCTTGGGGACTGGACACATGCCAGGAGTAGAGCTGCTGCATATCGGAATAGTGAAGGGTCTGATGCCACTGGGTGTTTGCTGGGATTCACTTTGGACACAAGAGCCCCATTTGTAGCCCCCCCACCAAAAGTTGGAACCCCTGGATTTCATCCTTGAGTTCTGCTTAAAGCCCAGGCCCTGGCTCTGGAGGCAGATCTTAACTGCAACAGAGTTTGAGCGGCTTGCAGCTTTCCCTTTAGGGCAGGGAGTCTGTTATTAAAAGAGGGAGGCAGGTGATTAAGAATAACAGACTGGTCATTCAAGCAATTGAAGGATTGTTAGAGCATCAGGAAAACATTGTCAGGTACTGCACATGAACATTGAAGACTGACTTTTTGTCCCAATCTGGGACAGACCATTTTTTGAAGTGTGGGAAATTCTCAAAGATCAGGACAGGAAAACCATTTCCAAATCAATCTTAGAGAAAGTCAACCCAAACAGGTGGATGAGACAGACCTGTAGGTCGGGGGGAGGAACACAATAACAAAATAAAACGGTATGCATTGTCCTTCTCCAATCAGGAGTGGAAATCACAGCTGGCTACCTGGCTTGCTGTAATCAGGGTGCAATTTCCTCTCTACGTTACGGAAGAGGTGAAGGTGGGGGAATGATTTGATGGAGGTATTCAGGGTGGCTTTATGGATTTTGACTGGCTCTCCAGGCAGACTCAGTCATTTCATGAGTCACTCAATGCCGTGCATTTCTAGAAAGCCGAGGGTCAATTATTATCCTCCCAGCATCTTTTGCAACCTTGAGCCATCTGAAATGGAAATATGGCGCTGCCGCAGGCAGCACACAAAGTATCAAGACCTGGCTGGCAGCTTTGTAAGGCTGATTTTATGACACAGAAATGACAAAAGCCGACCCAGTGAAGGATTTTTTTAATTAGAAGCCCATTCACAACAGTGATTTGCAGACAGCTCTGAGTTGCACTGTGGAGTAGCAAAGAGGCAGATCACCTCCGGGACTCATGGCGTTGCCTTGTAAAAACATATGAATGGAGAGTGAAGAACTACCAGCATTCAGCTCTTATTTAGCTCGATGTGGGAATTCCATGAAAAGGGCTATATGGCAATACAGGCTGAACCTCTCTAGTCCGGCACCCTCTGGTCCAGCAGCATCCATGGTCCGGCATGATTTGAGTTAGCCAGATGTCCATTTACCATGGGCGAGACCAAGTTTCCCACGGTCCCATAAAGTTTGTTTACGGCCACCAGTCCTGGCTCTCAGTGTTCTGTGCTGTTATTTAACTCTAATTTACCTCTCAATGTCTTCTGAGAGCCCAGGAAGCAGGGAAAGTGTTGGTGATGCTGCTAGACAATATCGACCTCCCGTGGTCCAGCAAATTCTCTGGTTCAGCACTGGTCAAGTCCCCAGGGTGCTGGATTAGAGAGGTTCAACTTGTAGCAGCCAAAGCAAGTCTTGTGTCCTCAGTGCAGCGACACCAGAGAAATCCTGGGGTTTCGCCATGATCAAGCAACTCCTGTGTGTATATCACTTACTGTGTGTGTATGCCTTGAGTCTACGCCTCCTGAATAAATGACTTTGGCTAGAGGATTCTCTTAGTTGCTGGGCATTTGCAGAGAGAGATTTAATATGTGTTACCTGTGTGCCCACATCCTAACATAGCCTGGCTCACTTTGCTGTCTCTAATCTGCCGAGATGTTTGGATTTCAGATCACGCCAAAATCCACAGAAATGCAGGCAAAAAATCTCGGGGGAATGTTCCAGTCTGTATGTCTGCCAGTGAATTTAAAGACGACTGTCCATCCTTCTCTAGAAGCACAGCCTCATGGTGGTTGGTGCCTTTGTGTCTGTTCGTTCTCATGCCTTTCCCCCAACCAAATGGACTGGAGAGCTTTTTGCTATTTGTCTTCTGTTCCGGAGTAACACCATACCCTTTCATATGTTCTGAGGCGAGAGTGCAAGGAAATTAAATCAATATCGCTTTTCCAGTTCCACAACTCTACAGCACCGACTGTCTCAAACAGACACTTCCCAGCTGCGTTGAGTGATGATTTGGCTTATTTTGCTGCGGAGGTAGGCAGCTGTCAATTAAAAGCTGCACTGCAGAAAATGAAATTTCTGTGGAAACGTTTTCTTGGAGCATGTCTCCAAGCACAAGTCTTCATTGCTACAGCAGGGCTCCACAAGAAGTAGATGCTGAGGATAACACAGATGAAGAATAAACCAACCTGCACCTTGGGCTGAAATTTTGAGGTTATTGAAATAAGTATTGAATACAGCACAGACAATAATAGCAGCTTTCTCCTTTGGAACCTATGATCGGAATGTATCTACTGGGGTAATACAGTGTCATCAGTAGGGACAATCTGCTATAAACAAATGATTCATGTTATAAGTAATTTTTCATGCAAATCACACACTTTTTTTTGCTAAAACTACTATTGTGAGGATTTGGGGAAAGATTAACCCCTAAGGCATGCCAGTTTCATGCGGTTATAGCTCTATTGACTCCTAATCTTGGAGAGATTTTAGATACGAGAATATCTTATGAGGTGGCTGCGGGGAGTCAGAATGCTAGAGAAGAGAGTCTCATTTCATTGCTACACGTTCAGGACTGTGAGCCTGGACTGCTGGGTTCTGTTCCCAACTAAAGATGTTAAGTATTGAGTAATTGAATAGTTGATGCATTTTTGCATCGACTATTAGATTAGTTGATAGGGCAGCCACGACAGAGCCCAGAACTCTTCCTCCTTCCCTCTCCCCCTCTCCATCCCCACTTTCTGCCTCTAATTGGTAGAGGCAGCAAGATGAGGGGGAGCGATTCGTTGACTATCCTGTCAACTCTCCAATGAGCATTTGCTTATTGAGTAGTCGACTAGTCCAGTGTTTCTCGACCTTTTTTTTTATAAAGTACCCTGTGACAGGGCGCCTGCCCTGCACTGGCTCTTTAAGGCCAAGACTCAGGCCCTGAGCCGGGGCTGAGAACAGAGAGGCCAGCTGAGGCCGTTAGGGCTAGTGAGAGCCCAGCTGGCAGCTATCTAGTGAAGCACAGTTTGCTTGAAGAGGCCAGCTGGAGCCGTTAGGGGAGTGAGGGCCCAGCCGGCCGCTATATAGAGCGGCACAGCTTGCTTAGAGGGGGAGAGCCAGTGAAGGGCTGACTGCAGAGGAAGCAGGGGCTCCCAGGAGGGAGAACAGCTGGGGAATAGCCAGCTATGGCTGGGAGAGGACCAGCCAAGACTCCCCCTGGCTAGGGGCCGGAGGTAAGGCCCAGGGTTCGGAGATGGATTACAATGCAGACTAGGTAAGTGGGGCGGTAGAGATAACCCCAATGCCAATGATGAGCAACCCGTACAGACTGTAACTTGCCCTGAGAGGGGCTAGATGAGGACAGTCAGGGGGTACGGAGGCACGGTGGGGGGCGTGCACCCTGACATACCCCTTTTTAAAAAAATTATAAGTAATCCCAATACCTACAGTTTTCAGATTTCTTTTCTACCTTTGCAACACATTTGTTTAAACAACTTAATCATAGCCAGGCGGGCAATGACATTTTTGGGTGTAAAAAGTACAAAAATAATAAAGTGCAGTAAAAGTTAACACACAAATTCAGTTTTCTCCAAATTTCAGTTGTCTTGCCGTATCCCCCCAGATTTCTTTCAGGTACCCCAAGGGAACTCGTACCACTGGTTGAGAAAGTCTAGTCCTTAGCATCACTGTTCCCAATGCTCCCCTTGGCTTGTTACATGAGTGTGGGAAAGGAATTTAACCTCTCCGATCCTGTTTTCCACTTCAAAACTAGAAAGATACCTGCTTCACAGTACTAATGCTGAATGAATTATTACATGTAAAGTGCTGGGAGTTCCCTAGATGGAAGGGGCTATCGACCCATGCAACGAATTACTTGTGTCTTTTGGCATGCTAGTGCAACTACCACCATGTAGATTTGAACTTGGGAGCAGAAGCCTCTACAGCTTGAGCTATAAAGCCAACTGGCTCTCAGCTTAGGTTGTAGAGCTTCCTTATCCGTAGTGCTGGGTCTAAGTGCCACTACATGGGACAGTGCCCCACACCCCGTAGGTATGTGGGTTACACTTGCAGCAGTAGTTCTCTGAGCCTTGGCGTGACAGGGGAAGGGAGAAGTTGGCCTCATCTCAAGCGGGTTTGGGAAAAGGTTGCGCGCCAAGTTCAGCTGAAGCAGACCCTGGTACGAGTGTGTGCAGGAATGGGTGATGAGTCAGCAGTATTTTACACCCAATTTGTGGCACTGTAAATATCTTTACAAGGTGCAAGGAACTCACATGGAAGCTACTCACGGGAATGAAGGGAAGAATATTCTCCTCAGATTCTCCTACCTTGTCCCTCTTATAATTTCTTAATACGGTTGCTGGTTCTGTTCATTTCCTCGGAAGCACCTGGCATTGGCCGCTGTCGGCAGACAGGACACTGGGCTAGATGGACCTTTGGTCTGACCCAGTGTGGCCATTCTGATGTGTGAACAGTCAGAGGCAGAAAATGTTCTGACTTCGGGGAACCCGACCGGACATCAGCACCATGGATTGTTCCACAAGAGGGGACACCTTGGAACCTATTCATCCCAGGTGGAAGGCCCTTGAAGTTAATAGCCTGAGGCTATGGATGGACAAAGGGTCTGACACCCATCACAGGCCCCGGGGCAAGGTGTGGGGGGGCCTCAGACTGGTGCCCTGGAAGGGGCATGGCTGAGGGCTCAAGAGGCAGGGCGGAGGGTTGAAGGAACAGTGCTGAGTACTGAAGGGACAGAGCTGAGGGCAGTCAGCCCTTAGCATAGCATAGACAGCAGCATCTTCCCCATTGTTAAGAGCCATGTGGAGCAGTGCTCCGGCACTCCCTTGGCAATTCAAAGAGGCTCAGGGCTCCAGCCACCGCAGCTGCCACAGTAGCAGTGGTGGTGGCCAGGTCTGAGCCCCTTTGAATCTTCAGATCCCAGGACAATTCCCCTTTTGACCCCTTCCCCCAGTCAGCAGGCCTGGGAATGGATTAAGCTTCTGTCCAGCATTGTGGAACAAAGGATACATGGCCCTAAAATACCTCAAAATCTTTCTAGCAAAGTTACATGAGCAATAAAGCTAATGATGCAGAGAAACAGCAGTAATTAATGCCGTGCACTGCCACTTACTAATTGGTGTGTTTTATTGGAAGCAACAGAGCATTGAAGTAGGACGTGGCTTGCCAAGCTGCCTTGACTGTTGTTTCAAAACAAAAGCTCTTGTCCACCTGAATTTAGAACAGGTTCTCTCGCTGCAGATGGAACAGCAAGATAGTGGCAACAGCTACCAACTCGCCTCACACACCAAGACATGGCAAATAGCTACTTCTTAGCTAGAAATGTTCCCCTGAGGGTCTCAAAGCACTTTTTAAAGGGGGTCAGTATCCCTGTCCTGATTTTACGGGTGAGAAAATGTAGGCAGAGGAAGCATCTGGCCCCACATCACCCCTTACACAAGTTGGGGCTTGCACTCTTGTTCCTTACACGAGGGTGGTAGACACTGGACCACACTGGGTAGCGAATGCAGTCCCTACAGCAATGAGACTGCAGGATTGTTCGGGAGGATTTTTAATGCTGTCCCCGCTGAATCCTGTCAGAGCACCATTCACCGCATCATGGATCTGTTTTATTCCATGTTTCATTTAACTAAGACAACTAAACAACTGGCAAATTTCTGTTTTTGCAGTTTAAGCAGTAGGAGTTAATGCTTGCTAGATTTTAAGGGGCCGGAAAAAGGCTGTAGTGCGAGCTAAAACTCCTATAGCTCAACACTCAGGAAGAAAGTAAGCAACACTTCATTGTGAATTACTATAGCTGCAAATTCAGTGAATTACTATAGCTGCAAAAATATGTCAACAGGCTGCACCATTGCTGAACGTGTCAGCACTTTGTATTACTGGAGTCTGCTCTCTAGGAATAGGCTTGTACTGTGTTTCCCCCTCTGAAAATCTTTAGATGCTTCAGCACCGTCGGGGGACTGCATTCGAGTGTCCATCGCTGCAGACGCGAAAGGTGAATTCACAACTGGTCAGTGAGTCCTGGGAGAAGAACTGCATTTTTGTAAGATTTCTGTGTGACCAAAAGGGCAAAAGCGTACATCAACTGGGCACGTCACTCTGAGGGTATGTCTAGACGGCATCTCTCTGTCAGCAGAGGGATGCAGATTAGGCAGGTCGACATTGCAAATGAGGCAGGGATTTAAATATCCCGCACCTAATTTGCATAAAAATGGCTGCTGCGTTTTGCCGACTCAGCGCTTTGTCGGCAAAAAGAGGCAGTCTAGAGGGGGATCTCTCAAGAAAGAAAGCCTTTGTCGACAGATCCCTTATGCGTCCTGCAAGGAGGTTTACAGGATCTGTCGAAAAAGGCTTTCTTTCTCGACAGACCCCCCTCTAGACTGCTGCTTTTTGCTGACAAAGTGCTGAGTTGGCAAAACGCAGCGGCCATTTTTATGCAAATTAGGCACGTGATAGTTAAATCCCTGCCTCGTTTGCAATGTCGATCTGCCTAATCTTCATCCCTCTGCCAACAGAGGGATACAGTCTAGACATACCCTAAATGGGGAAGGATAGTGAGTGAGCTCTGAGGGTACGTCTCGACTACGAGCCTCTTTTGAAAAAGCACAGTTTTCTTACAAGAGCACCTTTTTTCGAAAGAGTACTTTTGAAAAAAGGCGTTATTCCTTGTAAAGGTAGGTTTACCACTGTCAAAAAAACTGCCAAATGTAGGCTTACCGCTGTCAAAAAAACCTGATTTAATTTCGAAAGAACGCGGCTACAGACTAGACGCAGGTGAAGTATTTTCGAAAAAAGGCCATAAACCCCCCCCCCCAACCCTATAGTCTAGACACACCCTGAATTTATGCAGGTGGGGAAAAAAATTGATCAACCCATCTGCAGATTCAGAGACAAGAGACCATTGTGAGTATCTAGTCTGGACTGACTTCCTGCATGACAGACACCAGAGAATCTCACCCAGTAATGTAGACACCAAGCCCAGAACTTCTGTTTGTGCTAGAACAGCCGTTTTCAGCCTATGGTCCATAGGTGCTGAAAGTCCACAGACTGTGCTTAGGATTTTGGAATTTGAATTTTTTTTTTTTTAGGGTTCTGCAAGTGAAAAAGTTTGAAAACCACTATAGTGGGGCACGTCCTTCAGAAAAGTCTGGCATCCGCTGAGGAAGAACCTACCACAACCCTAGGGACTTTGTTCCAACGACGAAGAGCCCTCTCTGAAGGGTGCTCACTGCTAAAAGGCCTCCTCATGGCTGGACATGGTGTGCTCTGGCAGGCTGTCTTTTTCAGTGCCAGTTGTTCCAACCTGTGGTGGTCTCTCCTCCCATCACTTGGTTGGATACTAGTTCAGTCCCATCCTTTTCAGGGCAATAGACGTCTAAAAAATAATAGTCCAGATCTCTTGGCAAAAAAGGTCTTTGTCTGCACCTCTGGGCCCAGGGGTCCTCACACCCTTCTCTGAGGGCTCTCTGCCACCTTTGTCCATTCCCATCCTCTAATGACTAGTGAGGAAAGCCGGGCCTTGTCACTCCTCTGTGTTCCAGCCCTGGGATCCTGAGGTGAGCAGGTCAGGTCTGTCTGCTCAGATCCACCCCTGCTACCGCCTTGGGCTTCTCTCTCCTGTAGCCTTTTACAGGCCTTGTTTCCACAGTCTCTCTAGTGCCACCCTGCTCTCAAGGCCAGGACTCTCCACTGGAATCCCCCATTAAGACCCCGAAAATACCACTTAACCCAGCTTTTCCTCCTCAGATTTGACTTGCCATCCCTCTTCAGCTTCCCTTGCACAACTCTCCCAGAACTCGCTTTCTATGGGCATCAAAACCCTACCCTTGGATCTTCGTCCACCCTGATAGACTCCTGTATGCAGGAGAGGAGCCCAGGGCCAACTCTCCTTCGGGGATTGATTCTTGACTCAATCTCTCTACTCCTCCCATCCCAGACAGTGACTGTAGTATTCCTACCCTATCTCCCTGAAGCCCCTTTCTACTCTGGGATTCCACTTGTTTTATAGAGTCATAGAATATTAGAACTGGAAGTGACCTTGAGAGGTCATCAAGTCCAGTTCCCTGCCCTCACAGCAGGACCAAACACTGTCTAAATCATCCCTGATAGGTGTCTATCTAACCTGCTCTTAAATATCTCCAGTGATGGAGATTCCACAACCTCCCTAGGCAATTTATTCCAGTGTTGAACCACCCTGACAGTTAGGAAGTTTTTCCCTAATGGCCAACCTAAACCTCCCTTGCTACAATTTAAGCCCATTGCTTCTTGTCCTATCCTCAGAGGTCAAGGAGAACAATTTTTCTCCCTCCACCTTGTTAATACCCTTTTAAATACTTGAAAACCGACATCATGTCCTCTCTGTCTTCTCTCTTCCAAACTAAACAAGCCCAGTTATGTCAGTCCTCCCTCATAGCTCATGTTTTCTAGACCTTTAATCATTGTTGTTGCTCTTCTCTGGACCTTCTCCAATTTCTCCACATCTTTCTTGAAATGTGGCACTCCTGTTAATACATCCCAGAATCATGTTTGCTTTTTTTTTGGAACAGTCTCACACTGTTGCTTCATATTTAGCTTGTGGTCCACTATAACCCCTAGATCTCTTTTTGCAGTACTCCTTCCTAGATAGTCACTTCCCATTCTGTATGTGTGAAACTGATTGTTCCTTCCTAAGTGCACTACTTTGCATTTGTCCTTATTAAACTCCATCCTATTTACCTCAGACCATTTCTGTAGTTTGTCCAGATTATTTTGAATTTTGACCCTATCCTCCAAAGCACGTGCAACACTTGGCATCACCTGCCAACTTAATAATCGTACTCTCTACACCAATATCTAAATCATTGATGAAGATATTGAACAGAACTCATCCCAAAACAGACCCCTGTGGAACCTCATTTGTTATGACCTTCCAGCATGACTGTGAACCATTAATAACTACTCTCTGAGACTGGTTATCCAGCTGGTTATGCACCCATCTAGGTTGTATTTGCCTTGTTTATTGATAAGGTCATGTAAGACCGTATCAAATGCTTTACTAAAGTCTAGGTATACCGCATCTACCACTTCTCCGTTATCCAAAGACTCGTTATCCTATCAAAGATAGCTTTCAGTTTGGTTTGACATGATTTGTTCTTTATAAATTCATGCTCGCTGTTACCTATCACTTTATTATCTTCCAGATATTTGCAGATGAATTCCTTAATTACTTGCTCCATTTTCTTCCCTGGCACAGAAGTTAAACCGACAGGTCTGTAGTTTCCTGCATTGTTCTTATTTCCCTTTTTATAGATGGGTGCTACATTTGCCCTTTTCCAGTCTTTTGGTATCTCTCTTGACTTCCATGACTTTTCGAAGGTGATAGCTAAAGGCTCAGATACCTCCTCTCTCAGCTCCTTGAGTATTCTAGGATGCATTTCATCAACCCCTGGTGACTTGAAGACATCTAACTTTTCTAACTAATTTTTAACTTGTTCTTTTTTTATTTTACTTTCAAACTTACCCCATTTCCATGAGCATTCACTATATTAGGCATTCCATCACCATCAAACTTCTTGGTGAAAACTGAAACAAAGAAGTTGTTAAGCACCTCTGCCATTTCCAAGTTTCTTGTTCTGCTTTCTCCCTCTTCCCTGAGCAATGGGCCTACCCTGCCCTTGGTCTTCCTCTTGCTTTGAATATATTTGTAGAATGGCTTCTTGTTACCTTTTATATCTCTAGCTAGATTGAGCTCGTTTTGTGCCTTTGCCTTTCTAATCTTGCCCCGCATACTTGTATTGTTTTCTTATATTCATCCTTTGTAATTTGATCTAGTTTCCACTTTTTGTACGATTCCTTTTTGATTTTTAGATCACCATCCAGCCCCTCCCCCAGCAAGTTTCATCTTCAATGAAATTTGGGCCATCCTCCAGGAGCAGCTAGATGGCCTAATTAGCTCCTGAAGCCTGCATTAATCCATTTTCCCCCTTGTGTAGGGTACACAGCCCATCTCATCCTCCGTATCAGAAAATTTGCACCTTATTTCTAGTCTCAATTTGTCCATCCATTGCATTTTATTATGCTTTTGTCTCAGACTAAGATCCCTCTTCTAGCAGAGATATTTTTTCCTACAGGCCATGCATACACCAGGAGATTATTTCAAATTTATTAAGTTCGACTTTGGGGCACCCGATTTTACAAATTCCAAGTTCCGTGTCCTCACCTCAAGGAAGAATTGAGTGTAGTCTGACGTAGGTTCCATTAATGTGAATGCGTTATCTTAGACTCTGGAAGTACTCTGGGGAGTTGCAGGAGTCCTCCTAGAGCCCAATTAGTTCAAATTAGCAGCACAGGAGAGTCCACACTGACGTTATGTTGGACTTTCAAGTTCCAGAATAGCATTATTCTTCATGAAAAGCAGGGCTACAGAGTTTGAATTCCATGGCCCCTTATTCCGGAATAACGGGCTTAGTAGCATGGATGCATCACTTGCAAATTCAGTCTTGGGGGTATTATTTCGGACTAAGATTCTAGTGTAAACCAGGCCACATAGACCATAACCAAGTTACCTCTTGACCTTCTCTTGGCTACACTAAATGGATTGAGCTTCATTAGTCTTTCACTCTCAGATCATTCATTTTGTTTGTTGTTTGGATTCCTTCATCTCTTCTCTGTCTGTTTACATGGCCTTAGCGTTGTATTTTTCCTCTATTACCCATTTTCATTCATCCCTGGACTGTCACGTGTCTCTTTGTAGAAGCACACGAAGCAAATGGTAAACAGGAACTATGAAAGCAGACCTCTGTATTCCTAGCCTGCTGTCTCCTCCCCTGTCCAATCTGTTAAGATGCTACCCATGTTTATATCAAACAGAAGAAAGAAAGCCACTACTAAGCCACTTTCTTTTCATATTTTCTCTTCCCCTCAGGTTGTAACCTTATGGCTAGGGCGTAGGTGGGTAGGGAAAGATTGCTTTTGTTTTGCTAACACATGGACATGAGTAGGTCCCAGCATCCTGTAAATGAATGTATTCTCCTTCTCTGAAGTACCCAGCTAATTAATCTCAGACAAGTCCCTACTCTTTCTGTTGTCAGTGTATGTTTCATTCCTAATGCTGAGTGAGTCACTGGCAATGACAACAACAAAAATGTACCCAGCGAATATGGCCTCTTCTTCAGCTTTCCTAATATCCACGAGCAGATTGGGATGTCTCCGAATGTATGCAGTGGTCTAAATTATGTGGACTTTGTAAATCACTGTAACACTTGATCATAGACGCACTTCCTGCCTTCTCACTCACGCGCTCCAGGTGGATCTCACTTACCCAGGCGAATATCATGTTCACGTTCCATGAGTTGCACCTGCAACTTTGAAACTCACATTCTGCGAAGATTCCTGCTAGTGCCACTCAGCTAGGCTGGGCAGCGAATGTCTGAGGGGTGAGGGCAGAACCAAAGCAAATGCCGTTGCAAATGTGACGGCTGGGCAGAGG
This sequence comes from Apalone spinifera, assembly GCA_030068395.1. Lineage (NCBI taxonomy): Eukaryota > Metazoa > Chordata > Testudines > Trionychidae > Apalone > Apalone spinifera. Next base: position 44,045,653 of record JANRFK010004440.1, on the reverse strand, counting down.
GGAATTTGTCGTTCTCAGAGCCCCACTATTTAATCAAGTTGATTGCTCGGGTGACCCACTCTTCAGTATTCCTTAAACAGGGGTCTGTTTCAGCCCCTGTAGGGAAGGAATGGTGTTTATGACTGAAATTCCCTGGTTTAGTCCCTGGTGCTGACTGGGATGGCAGGAATCACATTTATTTCTGTGCAGTATCCTTAATATTTTCCCCAGTCCCAGCATTTCCTTTTAACAGTGTTGTCATTACAACCCAGCTGTGTTCCCTGTAAGGTGAGGGCTTGGGCAGCCACCCACGAAAGATTCAAATGCCACCCAGCTGATTAGCAGAGCACCCATAACCTCCCACCGCTGGCATCATGTGCTTCCATTGGTGATGCGCATCTGCGTATGGTGTGGTGCATGTACCCCAATTTATTCTGCGCACAAATGGAAAAAAAATTAGAGCGAACATTGCTGCCCAGATATATTCTTTCTTGGAATGCGTGCCCTGCTCTAATCCCTCACTCCTTACCATTTGTATTTGCCCATTCGTAAGATGGCAGCCAGCTGGTTCTCTAAGCATTCTCTCTCTCTCTTTTTTTGTTTGGTTGATTTTTTTTTTTCATTTGTCCTCCTCCTGCCCACGAATCACCACAACTTCAACGAGCTCTTTCTTCTCTCCGCTTGCCGGGAACTGTCTGTGCAGCCATGCAGGGGACTGCATGGACAGCTAAAGTGATGACTGGGCACTTATCACATCATAGAAAATAGCTGAGTCATCAAACATTTGATGAGCCTGGTTGGAGGAGGGGAGAGGAGTGGGGATGGCAGTGGATGCAGACTGTGACTTATAGATATCGAGAAGGCCTTGAGAAAGGGCCCTTTTAACACAGACATTAACCCAAACTGGAAGACGGCTGGCAGTGGTCATTAAGCAGTGATCTAATTTCTGCAAAATGCAAACACTGCATACACACGCTAAAGTCTGACACCTCTCTTCATTTATCTTCTTAAGCACATAAACCCTGGACACTTATTTACGTTGAAGATGGGTTTCTCCTCCGCATTATTTGGATGGGTTTTAGAGGTTCTGTAAATATACTGGGCAGGGAAAAGACGAGTGGTGTGAGGGATAATCATGTTAAAAGGGGATCTCATTTAGTTATATAGAGAATTCAATTAACTCCTTCAGATAGGAACACACTGACTATTTCCAGCAATTTTGGAGAGGGGAGCAGACTAATTTTAAAGCAGTATATAATTTAAACCGATAAAGGCCAGTGTGTGCCTGAGTAACTCCAATTATTTCCATACACAGAGTTACAGGATCTGGGCCCACAAAGGGTACGTCTAAACTACGTTCTATTTTCGAAAGAGGATATGCAAATTCCATGGGGAAGCTTTCAAAAGTGGAGCTTTCAAAAGTGAAAGTAGTCTGGGCACAGTTTTTTTCGGGAAAAAACCCTTTTTCGAAAAACATGCGTAAACTTCATTTTTTAAGGAAGAGTGGTTTTTTTTGAAAAAGGGTTTTTTCCCCCGAAAAAACTGTGTCCAGATTACTTTCACTTTTGAAAGCAGAGCTTTCGAAAGTGAGATCAGAAGAAGACAGAGTTGTTGACTCAAGTCCCACGACTTGAACTCGAGTCCGACGTAAGTCGCC
>JANRFK010004440.1:44029277-44043917 GCA_030068395.1 Apalone spinifera | reverse complement strand
CCCCCCCCCCCCCCCCCCCCCCATTCCCCACTGGGCAACAACTCTGAGTTCCCAGGGACAGACTGAAAGGGAGGAAGGTTTTTCAACAGCAAAGTGTGATCCACTGGGCCCGACTTACCAAGTCACACTTTACCGCTGAGTATGTTCCCAGCTCGCATTATTTATTTCCATAGGAAATCACCAATAAAATGGGAGCCCAGACAGTAATAATCATGATTTATTGGCCTGGTTGAAGTAGCAGGCAAGTGTACATTTAATCATTTCTGCCTCTGGCTTCAGAGCAGGGAGACTGGAACAATTTGTATGGGGGTGGGGAGGTGGTAAGAGTAATTGAACCAAACTGTAAACCCTGTACATAATGGAAGCCACTTTGAGCCAAGGGGCCAGGCACCCCCCCCCCATCACCCTTAGTCCCACTATCTATGCTTTAGAAGTCACTGCAGCTGGTCGGTTCTATGTTACACTGCTCATGTGCAGGTTGAACCTCTTTAATCTGGTAGCCTCGGGACCTGACTGGTTCCGAATGAAAGAATTTTCCGGACCACAGGAGGTCAATATTGTCTAGCAGCATTACCAACCCTTCCACTGCTTGCTGGCTCTTAGAGGACATTGAGGGGTAAATTAGAGCTAAATAACAGCACAGAATACTGAGAGCCAGAACTGGTGGCTATAAATAAACTTTATGGGACCACGAGAAACTTGGCCACAGCCAAGAAAAGTGGACATCTGGACAACTAACAATATTCTGGACAATGGATGTTGCCGGACCAGAGCATTCCGGACTAAAGACGTTCAACCCGTATTTATTCGCTGTCGGTGAAGACACTGACACTTTGGACCCCATTATCCTTTTGACTATTGAATTCAAAATGCCCAGCATTCTGCTCCAGAGAGAGCTCTGGGGAAGCTGGCTTCCCAGTCCTTGGCATGTTGTAAACAACGGTTTTGTAAGGGGCCTGAGTGTCTAACGAGTAATTGGAAAAAATGATTCAGCAACAGACTGTTCTAGAGAATCTCTCCCACCTGCAGAATGCATTAGAACCTCTGGAGCACATGCCAAAAGTATGAAACGGGGAGGATATCCATCAAGGGCTATCCTGTGCCCTTAAAATGCACCCAATGGTGAAGGAATGGGGCAAAGGGGTGCCAGCTCAGCAGGGCCCTCGGGAGGCAGTAGGCGGGCGTGAGGTTTCTTGGACTACAGTGGAGTAGCTGCCTCAGCAGCCTCTGGAAAGATATAGGATCCATTCCTTTATAAGGCTAGCAGGGAGGAGAGCTGAACACTACTCGAGGCATTAGCGACGGATGGGACCTGCTGCCCCTTGAAGTTGATGGAGAGATTGTCATTGACCTCAGTGGGCTTGGGTGGAACTACCCGTTTGCATTCGGCTGGGTTCCGGCACCTGAAGTCTGACTTTAGTTGTAAACTCCATCTCTGAATTCTCTTTTTGCTCAGGACCTAGGTACGACAGATGCTACCACAATGGAGATGATAATTGTAGTGGTGGGGACTTACCGCCATAGCATCTCCTCTTGGCTAGGGGTGGCATAGCCGTCCATTCCCTATTTGGCATCCGCTATCAACCGCCAGTGTGGTCCTCTAGTAGCCTGCCTCTTCCTGCGGCTCAGCCCTCTGGCCAGGTCACAATTTCTTCCTGCCCCATCAGAGGGCTCAGAGTCCTTTAATCAGTCCAACAGAATTATAGAGGCAGCTAAACCTTCAACCCCAGTTGGGATCATTCGGCTGCCCCCCCCCCCCCACCATGCAGGTGAGCTTCATGGGACTTTATAATGTAAAGCCCTCAAGCTCACAGTCTGGAGCTAGTGCAGTTCTCTGCCTTCCTACAATTTCAGACAGGCTCTCATCTGTCAGTGCCTCCGATCGTCTCTCTAGCTTCAGGCTCACCTCAGCTGTGGACCGTTTCCCTGTCCTTCCAGCCATCTGACAGCTAGAGGTGGTGTTAGACGTTTGGCTGAGTATGTATGTTCCCTCTGTTTGCTGTCCCAGCTCTGTGCAGCTGGCACGGCAGACCTCAAGTGAACTGCTCAATGGCCACAGGAGCTGTTAAGGTATGAAGGCCCCCGACCAGGTTTCGTGTTGACAAAGCATGGGAATAGCACCTGGAAGACTCTAGTGGGATACTAAGACATATGCGGGTGACAGTGGACTCAGCTCAGTCAGTGGCGGGACTTTCCACTGACCCCTAGGCTGGCCAAAGGCACTCCCTGTGAGATTCCATGTCATACACCAGGCTAAACAAGTTACGTGTTGCCCCCTGTCATGGTTAATCACTGCCCCATGACGTGGTTAGCTACCACCCATGACCCTGAACATGTTGGTTCACTCAAATAATCTCTATGCCCTCATCTTTCGGAGGGGTGAATGTGTTCTCATTATCGTTGGGGGTGGAGGTGTTTGCACCATCCTTAGTGTGCGGTGTTCTGGTGCTTCTGGAACGTGTGTGCGTGTGTGTTCTGTGCCTCGCACCTCTTAGGAATGTGTGTTTCTGCAATATCAGCCCTGTTCTTGCCAGACTCTGTCAGCAGGGCCTGCCTGTCGTTCACAATTGGCCTTTGCCTTGTATTAGCAAAGCTTTGACCTCTACTCTAGCCCAGGTCTCAGGCCTCATACTAGGCCTCTGATATAAGGGCTTATTTCTCAGGATCTCTTCTTACAAGAAGAGGAATTTGTTACATCCTCCCCTCAGGATCTGGCCCACCTAAGCTTTTCTCTTCTTTTTTTTTAAGTTCATCCGCGCACATTTCCCCCGGTGCCCTCAGATTACTCGCACTACTCCTTTAACTCTTTTTGTGCCACTGCGGGACTTCCAGTCCATCAGAATAGTAACGATCCATGGCACTACAAAACAGTAACCTCTGAAAGTTTCTCAAGGAGATAATATTGCTGCTGAGAGCTGCTTCTTATTCTTTTAAAAGTCAGACGGTTGGTGTGAGGGAAGTGGACGAAAATCTCCTTTAAAAAGCAAGAGCAATATTCAAACAGAAGTGACTCTGTCACAGAGCAGAGCCTTCATGTCACCTTGGAGCTCATTCATCGATTCGAGCCCCTGAAGCAGATGGCACCAAACCACATGATACCCACGTGATAGGTGTTGCATTTGAACTTCAATTAGCCAAGAGATGTGCAAAATCTACAGCCAGAGAACTCTACGTGCAGCTCCGTGGAGGGGCTGGAAAGCTGAAATGTGTTTACCTGTGGCTGCCACTGTGACTTATAGTACAGACTGTATCTCTATCAAGGGACAGATTTTCAAGAGCGCACACGTTGTTGGCGCTGGTCCTTTGAAGAGCTGGTTCTGATTCCATAAGTATTGTGTGTGCTCAGGCAGCATGAGAAAAGCAATTGCATACATACGCATTCTGGATCAGATGGGTTGTTGGGTATTTTTCTAATATCACCAGTTTGGGGGCAAGCCCTACATCTGTGTGCTCTGTGACCAGTATCCTGGCAGAACCTCAGCTGAGTCAACAGGCTTCTGTCAACCCCTTCAACTCTGTGTGTCTGTCTGTCCATCCAGCTGGGAGTCTGTTTAAGAACTCCTCCTCAATGGTAAGAGCTAGGACCACCATATTTGATAGGCAGCTTCCTCTCCTCATATCTTAAAGCAGGGTTTCTCAACCTTTTTTTAAAAAAAGTACCCCTTTAAAAAAAAAAAAAGTATCCCCAGTACCTACAGTTTTCAGATTTTTTTTTCTACCATTACAACACATTTGTTTAAACAACTTAATTGTAGCCAGGCAGGCAATGAAATTTTTCGGTATAAAAAGTACAAGAATAAAGTGCTGTAAAACTTAAAACAAAAATTCAGTTTTCTCCAAATTTCAGTTACGTTGACGTACCCCCCAGACTTCTCTCAAGTTCCGCTGAGGGTACTCGTACCACTGGTTGAGAAACACTGTCTTAAAGCAAGGAAAGGGTTTAATTGTGCCAGGAAAATGGGATGTGTCTGGAATGTGATTGTTTTCTCATAAAATGGAAAGGGAGGGTTCTGCTCACAGGGACAGTTATACTGGAGAATGACCACATGGGGTTATCAAGGGGCCAGAGATGGGATCCAGGACAGCTAAAACCCCATTGGGCCAACAGGAGGCAGGGGTAGAGAAAGGGACACCTATCTACTACATAATTCAGAGAGTTTGTCTGTCTGTTGGTCTGTGTGTCTGTCCCCCAGCCAGGAGACATGTACCCTTCCCCAGTGGCAGTAGCCATGAAGAGGTGCTTCTTAACTGGCCCCAAGTTGCTGCGGTGAGAGAGGGCTGGGGTGTCCACTCTCCCCGGGCAGCCTGCACCCTGAACCCCTCCTCCCCAGCCCCACCACAGAGCAATGATTTAAATGAAGAAAAACAAAACTTGTTTCAGTTAAGGACCCAAGCAACACCAGGTAAATCTTCTAGTCATAAAATAAAGCCAAACGTTGAAAATCACAGGTTGTCTCTGACTGTCACATCTGGCCTTTATTAATGTCCTTGAAATGGCCATCCAAAGACTCCAGAAAGGCAGTCTATTTTTCTGAACCGAGGCAAAGAGCCGGACGTGTCCTTTGCAGTTGAGCATAATCATCCAGGAGCAACGTGACGCTATCCAGAAAAAGTCAAATCTGGAAACTCCTGGACTATTGCTGCGGTGGAGATTGGCATCCACGTTGTCATGCTTCTTTTGTTTGTTTTTGGAGGTAAGCTGGGCCCATGTGCCTGGCATTCGCTCGGGGTGCCGCTGGGTCTGTGCCTCCCACCCAGCATGGCTGGCAACCTAATGCAGAAAAAGCTTTGGGGGCTTTTGGGGAGTGTCTGTACTGGGCTGGTGCAGGCTGTTGCAACGGATTTGCTGGGAGGACGCTCAATGAGGATGACAGCAAGGTTTGGTTCACCCATTGTTTTAACCTGCTGGCAGCAGGAAACAGGCTGAGACAGAGTCCCGCCCCCGCTGTGGGAAATGGCATTCTTAGCCCCGTGCATTCAGGCGAAAAGGAGGGCAAATTCCAGGCCTCACAGCCACTACATCATGGGGGGCGGTAGGAGCCGGGCCTCCAAGCTGTGCCCCACACTCCCAGAGCCTCCCTGGGAACATGGAGAGTGACAGGCTGTCAGGGGGATTGTACAGTTCAGAGGCATCCACCTCATTCCCAGACCCGGCATTGGTGACTCCGCCTGCTATTTGAATGGCAGTCAGGCTTGGGAGAAAGGTGAACAGGATGAGCGTTCACCCTTTGGGGCACAGGAGACAGGCCAGCAAGGGGAAGAGAATAGCCCTGCTCCCCCATGCTCTGACACATCAATCTGCTGGTTTTCCATCCCCATTGGACTGAGGAGAAGCAGCACAGTAATTCAGAGCCTGGTCACTAGCCAACTGCTTTCCAAAGCGATTCCCAGCAAACGTGATGTTGCCGGATTTTTCACCCTGCAGCTCTTCGGTAGCTGTGGTATCGGTCTGTTTCCAGCTCCTAGACCAGGGGTGGGCAAAAGGGCCTCCCTGGGCCAGATCTGGCCTGCCAAGATGGGTGGACCTGGCCTGCAGAGGCCCTGCCACTCCCCCGCCCCCAGGCCAATTAGGGTGTAGGGGTGGGGGAAGTGCACTAAGTTTCCTCCGCCCTGCCATGAGTGTGTGGTACTTCCTTCTAAGCACTGTGTGCTCCTGGCAGGGCGAGAGGAGGCATCGTGCGCTTCCCCCCTCCTCCCTCCAAGCCCTGATTGGCCTAGGGGCAGGGGGCATGTGCAAAGTCTCCTCCCACTGCCAGGAACATGGTCTCCTAGGGGAACATCTGGGTGGGGGCCAAGGTGCTCCCCCACCCCCAGACCAATCATGGTCTGTGGGTGGGGAAGAAGGGACGTATCCTGGCCCTGCCCCTTCCGCTTGAGGCCCTGTCCGTTCCGGCACGGCCCAGGGCCACTCGGCAAAAAATTATTGCCCACCCCTGTGCTAGACCTGTCCCCATCATGCTAATACATATTGAGCCCACATGCCAGGTAGGACTGACGCAGGCCAGCATTTTGCTAAAAGTGTGGGAAGGAAGCCTGGCACGCACCCATCCTAAAACGGTTTGTACTTCTGCCAAAAGGGGGATTTGCACTGGGTGGAACTTGTTTGGCTCTAATAGGAAATGCTTTCAGGCAGGAGGAATTCCCATTGTACTTGTGTTCTTGGCCCTGACATGGAAATCAGTGCACATTATTCACAGCACCTCACCTGTTGACACACCGCACTTGCTTCTGGTTCTCCAAAATCCGATGGGGTCCATCAAAAGATCCAGGCAGGCAAAACGTCCTCTTGGCGAAAATCTGGCTTCTTGGTGCCAGACCCTTGTGCAATGGGAGGGTTTGCTAAGTTCAGGAGGGACGCTGTTTCAAGACAGGTGCCGGTAACCTTGTGATGGTGGCACATCCCGCTGAAACATGAGCTCCTGGTGCAATGCTGTTGCTGAAATGGCGGATACAGTCCACAGATGTATACACCGGGGAATCTGGAGCAAGGGGGTTATATTTGCTTAGTGTTTGGCTCTGGTGCAACCACTGCTGGAACCCTGTACCCGGGTCTGCTGTCCACACCTGAAGAGGGATGTTGGTAAGTTGGAGAGCGTTCCAAAAGGAGTCACGAAAACAATGAACGGATTGAAAAACATCCCTTATGGAACCCTACTCCACGGAGCCACTCTAGCGTGTCAAAGAGACGGCTAAGGGTGGCTTGATGACCGTTCTTAAGCACCTCCCCAGGACCCCAAAATTTGATTGCAGAAGGCTCATCAATCTAGCAGGTAGTCATCTAACAAGATCCAGTGACTCAAAGCTGATGCTATACCCCAAAAATTCAGACTAGACATAAAGGGCAAACTTTAAACATGAAAGGTAATTAACCACTTGTAACGAGGATGCTCCAGTGCCCCGCTACAGAGCCGCGCCATCCCCAGCCCTCTGGGGAGAGGCGGCCCTCCGGCCACGTCCCCAGCTCTGCCGTGCCTGCATCCAGGCCATGCTGGGCAGAACGCTGGAGCCTCTGCCCCCCTCCGCACGGGACGCGGCATCAGCAGGCTGTGCCGGGAGGGGGGGGGAGGAGCGGTGCCGATGTGGGGAAGTTGGGGGATGTACCAGCCATGGCTACCCATCCAGGACACACCCACCCTGCAGGGGCCGAGGACTGGGTGCGCGGCTGTCCTGCCCCTCCGGTGTCAGCCGCAGAGTCAGCGGGACGGCTCAAAAGGCCAGCGATGGCTGGGGGGAGGAGGGAGGCGGCTCCCAAGGATGCGGGACCGGCTGATGCTAGGGAGAGCAGACAGCTGACCGAGGGAAGTAGGAAGTGACTCAGAGCGCGGCTACGGAGGCCCGTGGGTTGGTGAGTTGTGGGGATCTACCCCCACCAACTGAACCGTAGGAGAGTGTTTCCTTCGGTTCCTACGGCCCTGGATCGGGGCTCGGAGTGGGGGAGGGCCAGAGCCCCCCTATCCCCCTTGGCCGAAGCGTCAGCAAGGCTGCCAGTGAAAGACTTGTACTGCACAGGACTATACTTAGACGCTGACTACACGCCTAGAAGGGCGTTGCTCAAAAGGGTGGTGGGCACTGTCTCGTCCGGGGGGGGGACCCCCTGCCCATACGGGAGGGGGAAGGTAGCAACGTGGGCGGTGCAGGAAGGCCACGCCAGGTCACACCACTGAACAAATTACCAAGCGTCTTGGTGAATTCTGCATCCCTGGTTTTAAAATTAAGATCAGATGTGTATGGACAACATCTGCTCTAGCTCAACTATAGCCATAAGAACGGCCATAATGGGTCAGACCAAAGGTCCATCCAGCCGAGTATCCTGTCTGCCGACAGTGGCCAATACCAGATGCCCCAGAGGGAGGAAACACAACAGGTAATCCTCACGCGATCCCTCCCCTGTCACCCATTTCCAGACAGAGGCTGGGGATACCATTCCTACCCATCCTGGCTAATAGCCATTGATGGACCTCACCTCCATTAATCTATCTAGCTCTTTTTTGAACCCTGTTAAAGTCCTAGTCTTCACAACATCCTCTGGCAAGGAGTTCCACGGGTTGACTGTGTGCTGCATTGCAGAACTTCTTTTGGTTTGTTTTAAACCTGCTGCCTATTATTTTCATTTGGTGACTTCTAGTTCTTATAGTGTGGGAATAAGCAAATAATTTTTTCTTATTCACTTTTTCCACACCAGTCATGATTTTATAGACCTCTATTATATCCCCCTTTAGTCTCCTCTTTTCTAAGATGAAAAGTCCCAGTCTTTTTAATCTCTCTTCATCTGGGACCCGTTCCAAACCCCTAATCATTTTTGTGGCCCTTTTTTGAACCTTTTCCAATGCCAATCTATCTTATTTGAGATGAGGCGGCTACATCTGTATGCAGTATTCAAGATGTGGGCGTACCATGGATTTATACAGAGGCATGGGACGTAGGAATTAGCTCTGGCCTGTGTTCTGCAGGAGATCAGAGCAAACTAGCGCAATGGTTCCCTTCTGGCCTTCAAATTTATGACTCAGAATGTGGTTGGCGCATCCCATAGCACATGTTGTGTGCCCTGCTCTGTCTCTATAGTCAAGGGGATGTCAACAGGGGTCGAGCAAGGGGGCTGATACTGCCTTGAGGCTCATTCTGAACCAGTCTTGTTTTCTTCCTATTCACCCGGCGCAAGCTACAGGTTTGGCTTAGTGCTGGGAGTTCTGAGGCATGAGGCTCTGACAGGGCCTACCCGGGATCCAAACGAGTGCAGAAAAATAATTGCCTCATCTCTGGAGTATGCTCCGCTGTTTTGCATTCTGGCCGGGTTCACCATCTCCTCCCCCTCCCCCAGTCTCCACAGCGGGAGTTTAATTCGCGCTGTGATCAATGGCTGAAGTGGCACAAGGCTCGTCACGCAGGAACCCGGCACAGCTAATGATTTTCCGCCCTTTTGGCCTCCGTGTGATAATGACGGATGTTTCCTCTTTTAACTGACAGATCGCGCCGCACCGGGGGATGTCGCTGCATCTGGGCAATTTGCTTCGGATGCCCTTTGGGTTGCTAATTGTTAGTGTTGACTTCCGGGAAAAGCCAGTCGTGCAGGGAGCTGGTTACAGTGCGGCTGGTGAGGCTGGTCCCCATGCCCCCTTTGCACGACGAAGCAGCCCCACTCACAGCAATTCAACTGTACAAAAATCAGGGGAACAAATGCAAAGTGAACTACGTGAGGGACAGAGAGCTCAGAACACATCCTCACGCCTAGTGATTTTCTTTTCTCCAGACAAGCCATTTTGAGGCTTACATTTGCATTGCCGACGGGCGGAATCGAACCTGGGACCTCCGGTGCTTGGTGCATGAGCCAAAAGCCAACAGGCTTTCTGCTAAGGCTGTAGTGCACTCATTGGCTCTAGCTCTGTGTGGTCTAAGTACCACTCCGTGGGCCAACACATCATACTCAGTAGGTGGGTGGGTTACCCGTTCACCATAGGCCGCAGACTCTTCCAGCCAAGTATGTCTCTGTGGTCAATTGCCGCCACTGCATTCAAGGGTCTGCATTTTGATTCCAAACCATTTGTATTTTGCATGGCAGAATGATGAATGATTTGTCAGCCCTGCAGTTTAGTATCACGGTATTAGCTGCCCCTGCCCCCATGAAGACCGCGGGGCCTATTGCACAAACACGGCCAGATTCTCCCACTCGCTCAGCCTCGTGCACTGCCCCTTTATGTGCTAAGCCACACCCGCAGGCGGGAAAGGGAAAGTATACGCAGAGGAAAATCTGCCTTTCCTCAGCTACAGCCTTGTTCTGCTGTAGGAGTCGCAGCCCAGACGCCCGTCTCCTTCATTCCCCCACAGCCCGTCTCCTTACCACAGTCTGAGGAAAACTGGAGAGGCTCCTTCATGTCACACACTGCGCAGCCCCGGCCCTTTCCCTGGCTGAATCGGCTGATGCAGGGCCTCTGCCCCATGAGGTGCCAGGAATACATCACAGCCCGCTTTGCGCCAGATTCTTTGCAGCCGCGTTTTAGCACCTGTAGGCTGCAGCGCCTTTTGGAATGACAAGTATGTGGCATGTGGGGGCAAGCGCGGAGCAGAAATATGGCTCTCTTTCAATGCGGGGGTGATACGTGGGTTTTCAACCGGCTCTTTGCTTTGGTTCACCCGGCCGGGAAGAATGGCGCGGCGTCTGTCAGCCGAGCTGTGCTAGCGCACAGGGCGTGCCACACCACGTTCGTAGCGGCTCTTGCACCTGAATACCATTTCTACCAGACCCCATTCTCTGAGGGAAGGCCATCGCCCTACTCAAGCACACGCACAGGTTTGTACGTGCCGTGGATGTGACACGGTTCTGCACAAATGCTGGCATTTTCCGAGCGTGCTTTGCTTCTGGCATGCTAACTGTTCTAAATGTTAGGCTGTCTCGCTGTATGCTGGAGATTAAGTAGGCCATCCATCTTGGCTACATCGTCTGCTCAGTGCAAGGCTCCAAGCTGACAGTTACTTCGTGAATGGCAATCACACCGCAGAATTTGTTAGTTGGGGGTGTGGAGAGGCAGTTTGAACAAGGTCTCTTGCTAGGTTTAATTTGGAAAAGAGAAGACTGAGAGGGGACATGAGAGCAGTTTTCAAGTATATAAAAGTGTGTTAGAAGGAGAAGGGGAAAAAATTGCTCTCGTTGGCCTCTGGGGATAGAACAAGAAGCAATGGGCTTAAACTGCAGCAAGGGAGGTTTAAGTTGGACACTAGGAAAAACTTCCTAACTGGAATGGTGGTTAAACACTGGAATAAATTGCCCAGGGAGGTTGTGGAATCTCCATCTCTGGAGATATTTAAAAGCAGGTTGGATGGACATCTATCAGGGATGGTCTAGATCAGGGCTACTCAACATGCGGCCCGTGGGTGGGATCATTTGATCATTTGTTGTGGAGCTGGGAACACACTCCACAACAGCGAGGCATCTCCCAGGCAGGGTGAGCATTGAAAGAGGCAAGCGGACGGGCTGGCTGGAACAGACGGGTACAGGGTTTTGGCGTTTTTTGCCCTCAGGGAGGAGGTGCCTGGAGCACTGGGGCATTGTGTGAAAGGATCTATTTGCATGTCTATGCAACCATGCTTAATTTGCGGCCTTCAGCATGTGCTGTGAGTATCACTGTGGCCCTCAGGGTTGAGTAGCCCTGGTCTAGATGGTGCTTGGTCCTGCCGTGAGGGCAGGGGACTGGACTCGATGACCTCTCGAGGTCCCTTCCCGTTCTATGATTCTATGGAATAGCACCAACAATTCCAGTAGCGTAGGTGCCACAGTCAGTCATAGACAGTCTGGGACCTGGACACGCAGGTAGTTATTCCGGTGTGGGAACAGTGCCAATAACTTTTAGCCTGTCTTGCTAGCAGTCAAGTTTAGAAACTATTTGTCCGTGGGAACTCATTAGCAGGTCTTCGTTCTGGCCAGTATTTCCATCCTGCGTGTGGGCAGGATCTTTTACCCAGCGCAGCCCTTGCACTGCAGTTCCAGATGGGGGCTTCATTCCACAGGGGTCAGCGGAAAATACCTTGTATGGGCGACATAGGATGCCCACGAGCTTTGTCCTCCCTGCAGTGCCAAGCCTTGCCATTGTCACAAGAGTAACCATCAGCCCGTCTGGGGCAAACCCACAAGTTTCCCAAAGCACTGCTGTGCTGGAAGGAAAATAGACTTGTCTTCTTCACTTGCCCTGTTTGAAACATTCTTCCCTTGAGCACAGCCTGGGGCCTGAGCAACGGAGTCTTCGTGGCCCCTAAAATGGGGAGAGGACAGATATAGGGGTAGCCCCACATTTTTACATCTCAGTGACACAGCATGGAGATGTCCATACCCTGGCTCAGCAGGTGAAATAAATGTTGGGTTAAAGCCCTAGATGTCCCCCTTTCTGCCCCTGCCAGATGAAAAATAACTTGCATGTGAATATGGGTATCCGAGTCTGGCTTACAGCAGCAGCATTATTCCACAGCCAGAGATGCACATTGTGCTAGTGCCGCAAGCACATCTTACCGAGCCTTTGCCTTTTCATGGGACAAAGTTACAGGCTCAATTAGCTACTGAGCCAGCATCCTCCCCAAGCGCCCGCTGGAACAAAGACATCAGATTTCTAACTCCCCCTACCCCCGCACTTACAGCAACTTGAAGAGAAAGCTCTCAGAACGGCTGCCCTCCAGCTACCCCTGGGCCCTGCCGGGCAGTCAGCTGGTGCCTTTGTTTTTCTTTGGGCTGTGTCACGCGCAGCAAAAACGGGAAGGTTTGGTTGCCAGGAAGTGGCGTTAACTCCCACCTTCCCCTTGGCCTTTCCCCATCTTGATGCTCTTTCAAAGGTTCCTTCTGCAGCTGCACTGCCATCTGCCTCCTCTTTGCACGGAATCGGCCGTTCCAGGAGGCACGGCGTCTGCTGCCGCTGACTCACGCTGACAGTGGCAGCCGGAGGAGACTCTGAAACTCCCCTGTCTGGGAATGGCAGGCCTGGTCCCACGAACCGCTCGGAGCACGTCCCAGACAGAGGCGCCTGGCAGTCCCGCTTGCAGGCCAGACGGGAAGGATTGCAACCGGCTGCTCAGGGTGTGAGTGACAGGCAGTGGCGTCACACGTATCCCTGGGAGAGAGGCCCAGAAAGGCCACATCTACACGAGGAAACTATTTCGAAATTAGTAAATTCGACTTAACTCCTGATTTAACAAAATCGAAATAGCCTGTCCACACTCCGGGAAGCCTCAAAATTAGTCCCAGGCAGGCTCCGTTAATGTGGACATGCTACCTCAGACTTAGAGCCCCAGAAAGCACTGGGCGCACATCATTAGTGTGAATGACTCCGGGGAGTCGTTATTTTGAAATCGCGGCACCGGAGCGTCCGCACGACGATTGTTTTGAAATAGCTATTTCGGAAATAGTTATTCCTGATGAAAAGCTGAAGCACGGATTTCCAATGAATTGGCCTATTATTTTGTAGTAATGGGCTTGGTAGTGTGGCTGCTCCGCTTGTAAATTGACCTGAGGGGGATTATTTTGAAAGAAAGTCCTAGCGTAGACCAGAGTCAAGTGTGTAAACAGCAGCTAATCACAGCATCACCTCACATGCGGCCCTGATCAGGGTAGGCCCCACCCAACAATAGGCCAGGGAAGAGAGTGGGACTCCACTGCTCCTCTCAAACTCCTCCTCTGCTCCCCTCTTGGCCTAGAGCAGCGGTTCCCAACCTTTCCCAGATGGGAACCCATTCTGACAATTCAGAAGACTTGGTGACCCAAGGCAATTCAAAAAAGGGGGGAGGAAGGAGGGCAGAGCCGTCCGGGGAGACACTTGGCGACCCTTTTAAAATGTAATGGCGACCCATATTTGGGTCCCGACCCATAGGTTGGGAAACCCTGCTCTAGAGCAAGCATGAGTGATTCACTGCATTCCCTCTGTGCACTGCCCAGCTCCTCTGGCCATTGGGTCCTGCTACTCCCACGTCCCTGCTTACGAGCAGGAGGGACGCTGGAGGTGAGTAGCCCCTGGTCTCCCCATTGCAGCTGAGCAGAGCAAAGAGGCTGCCAGGTCCCAGTGAACGTGGGGACAATGGCGCCCACCCAGTTTGGAGCTGGGTGGCATTCCTAGGGAGCAGCGTGTTGGCGGGTAACCAGTGAGGGACAGATATTTGCCCTA
This sequence comes from Apalone spinifera, assembly GCA_030068395.1. Taxonomy (NCBI): domain Eukaryota; kingdom Metazoa; phylum Chordata; order Testudines; family Trionychidae; genus Apalone; species Apalone spinifera. Next base: position 44,030,283 of record JANRFK010004440.1, on the reverse strand, counting down.
GGAATTCAGGGACTTCTATTGCAGTTCGTGCTCATGAACCGTGCCTGGCGTCAGCACCCCTCGGCTCTGAACGCAGTGCCTAGACACGGAGGCCAGCCCGTGGACTCAGCCCTGTGCCGTGCGGCATTGGTCTGGGAGGAACTGTCCCTCGCCTCCATGTTTTGCTCCAGGATTTATTCCCGGCATTCCTATTCCACACGCCAGCTGGGTGGAGGAGACAAATTACGCTGCTGCACCACTGACTGGCAATCAGCCACTGCCGTCCCACCGAGCCCCGAGCATGCGGCGCGGGGCAAATGGGACTGGCCCATGCAGGAAGCAGCCTTCTCCAGACCGAGCCCCCCGAGCACAATTCCCTCCCTGCTGCCTCACTCCCGGGAGGAGTAACTTGCTGCTGGCCCACACCGGGCGCCAGTGACAACCCCTTCCGATGTCAGTGCAGCTGGGCAGGCCGGTGGGTTTGATGTGGGAAGGGCTGGAAGTCCTCAATCCCATGACCAGCCTTCCTCTCCATAACTTAGCCAAGGCAAAGTCTGTTCGCCGTGGGCGGCAGGTGCAGGCCCAGATGGAGAAGCTGAGCCCACCCCTGTCCCTGGAGCCCCGCCCACCCCCAGCCTGATCCTTCCTGGCCATCTGCCCTATCCCTCTCTGGTGGCTGGGGAAGTCGGGTGGCCACACTGCGGTCCCAGCCCTCTCTGGTGGCCAACGCTTGTAGGAAATTTTGGGAAGGCTGTGCCTTTCCTTTCCTACATTACCCGACGCCCCTCCCCACCCCCGGCGAGGGCTCCCTGTAAGGTTTTCCAGCCACGAATGGACTGAGTTCTGGCTTGTGCACCAATATTGAGGTCATGTGGCACCCGAGTTATTAACGCACACATATTCCCGGCCGCCAGAGCAGACCCCGCCCCTTCCACCATACGGCAGATCCTGTTTCTGGCCACTGGAGCAAACTCCCCCCCCGCCATGTAGTAAGTCCCGTTCCCAGCCACTGGAGCAGACCCCACCC
>JANRFK010004440.1:43962777-43992367 GCA_030068395.1 Apalone spinifera | reverse complement strand
ATTTAAGAGTAGGTTAGATAAATGTCTATCAGGGATGGTCTAGACAGTAGTTGGCCCTGCCATTGGGACTGGACTCGATGACCTCTTGAGGTCCCTTCCAGTCCTAGTATTCTACAATTCTATGATTCTATGATCTCAAAAAAGATATCTTGACATTGGAAAAAGTTCCGAAAAGGGCAACCAAAATTATTAGAGATATGGAGTGTTTGCCACCCAAAAAGAGATTAATAAGCCTGGGCCTTTTCAGGTTGGTGAATAAGGGGAGATACGATAGAGGTCTATAAAATCATGCCTGGTGTGGAAAAAGGAAATAAAGAAGAGCTATTTATTCCTTCCCATAACGCAAGAACTAGGGGTCACCAAATAATAGAAAATAATAGATGGCAGATTTAAAACAAACAAAAGGAAGTTTTTCTTCCCTCAGTGTGCAGTCAACCTGTAGAACTCCTTGCCAAAGTCTATTGTGAAGTCCAAGACTATAAGAAGGTTGAAAAGGAGCTAGATACATTCACGGGGGATAGGTCTATCAATGGCTATTAGCTAGGATGGGCAGGAATGGTGTCAGAAGTTGGGAATGGGTGTCAGAGGATGAATCACCTGGTGGTTACCTGTTCTGTTCATTCTTTCTGGGGCATGTGGCACTGGCCATTATCGGCAGACAGGATACTGGGCTAGATGCATCTTTGGTCTGACCCAGTATGGCCGTTCTTATGTTCTTCTGGTTAGATGGATATTTTGAGGAGTCATGAAATGTGCAACAAGAAAATAAGCTAAGCGAACCATACAGCTTCTATTTTCTCATATATTGATCACCCTTATAGCATAGCCAAGGAACAATGTAAACCTGAGGTAGAACATGCTGTGGCCATGCATTCTTCTCATCTGAAAACCAAAGAAGACGGGAGTCGGGGGGGGGGGGGGGGGGGGGGGGGAGGGGGAAAGCAGAAATTCTACAGCTTAACTCTTCTTCGTCTTCATAAGTAAATTTAATTTGCTGTTCAAATACATTTTGCTTGACCTAACTTTCAAGGCATTTGAGTAGCACTGTCATGTTCATTTATAAAGAGAACAAGAGATAATCACTACAGGGTATTGCTGTCAAGCATACTCTTGATAATACAAATTTAGGGGACCAATTGTCCCTCTCCCCATGTGTGGAACTTCATTTGATGTCAGTAGGTTTAATTGGCATGGTGCCTTACAATTGTTATAATCAGTCTGAAGTTGTATATTGCCCTGGGTCCTTTAATTTAAACCATACTCTTAAACAAAGAATCTTTTTAGGTCCAGAAAACCTGTGTGCTGCAATTTATCATAAAAGCTACCTTGTCAGCTTTTCCCCTTAGACAATTATGGCTACAAATATTTGTGTCTTTCAAAAAAACCCATACGATACACTGAGATCACCATTTTAGTTCAATAATGTGACAATAGTGGAGGGTAGGTTGAAAAAATGATACATCTGTAATGATTCTACGCTAATTGATTCTTTAAACATACATAGTCTGTTGTGGATTTATTAACTTCCCAACAAATTGCCTTAATGTCTGTCACCTTGGAGGTTTCTCTCTTTCTTGTTAGCATTGCAGAAAACAAGGAATACGCTGTCATTCAGCAAAGGCCTGGTAAAGTAAGCCTCAGTTAATAAAAGCGAGGTGTGGCTGAGGTGTGCCTGGATGGATTCTTAGCTACTTTCATTCTTGGAATTAGCTCTCACCAAGGCACACAGCAATTAGCTCACAACTGTAAGAAATTAGGGGTATATTTTGCCCAGAGTTATTTAATTATTCCTACAATATAAGAACTAGGGGTCACCAAATGAAATTAATAGGCAGCAGGTTTAAAACAAACAAAAGGGAGTTTTTCTTCACGCAGCGCAGTTAACCTGTGGAACTCCTTGCCAGAGGATGTGGTGAAGGCTAGGACTTTAACAGGGTTCCGAAAAGAGCTAGATAGATTCATGGAGATTAGGTCCATCAGTGGCTACTAGCCAGGATGGGTAGGAATGGTGTCCCTAGCCTCTGTTTGTCTGGATGTGGATGACAGGGAAGAGATTACATGAGGATTACCTGTTGTGTTCTCTCTCTCTGGGGCATCTGGTATTGGCCACTGTTGGCAGACAGGACACTGGGCTAGATGGACCGTTGGTCTGACCCAGCATGGCCTTTCTTATGTTCTTTTGACTATGCTGTTGGTTTGTAGAGACGAGGATTGTCTGAGCTCATGGTCTCACGCCTTCCATGAGAGTTCTCCTGCACTACAGGAAGTATCCCTGTCAGAAAGTGGCTTCTACTAAAGAATCCTAGAATTGGAAGGGACCTCGAGAGATCATCCAGTCCAGTCCCCTGCCCTCACGGCAACACCAAGCACGGTCTAGACCATCCCTGACAGGTGTCTGTCCAGCCTGCTCTGAAAGATCTCCACAGATGGAGATTCCACAACCTCCCCAGGCAATTTATTCCAGAGTTTAACCACCCTGACAGGCAGGAAGTTTTTCCTAATGTCCAACCTATAACTCCCTTGCTGCAATTTAAGCCCATTGCTTCTTGTCCTATCCTCAGAGGCCAAGGAGAACAATTTTTCTCTCTCCTCCTTGTGACTCCCTTTTAGAAACTTGAAAACTGCTATCATGTCCCCCCTCAGGCTTCTCCTTTACAAACGAAACAAGCCCAATTTCTTCAGCCTTGCCTCATGGCTCTTGTTTCTAGACCTCAAACCATTGTTGTTGCTCTTCTCTGGGCTTTCTCCAATTTCTCCACATCTTTCCTGCAATGTGGTGCCAGAACTGGACACAATCCTCCAGATGAGGCCCAATGAGCACAGAGCAGAGGGGACGACTCATGTGCTGCAGAGCCTTAAGGCCTGTGGTTGCAAAATGAGCCTCACCGGAGTGGAACCCAGCCATTCGCTTTAAAGAGCAGACGCTGGCTGAAGTAAGGGAGACGCTCCGGAAGCTGCAGAGAGTGAGAGACTCAGGCAGGGAAGACCTGAGACCAGGGGAATTGCTCTCAGGTAGGCAGCATTGGGAGTAGCCTGCGAAGGCAGGAAAGCCTCTGAGCAGAGAGGAGAGGAGACATTTGTGTTTAGTTCTGAACGGTAAGTTAATAAAGCCGACCCTAGCAAGGGCTGTGGGGGTGGGGCTGGGAACCCCCTCCGTTGAGTTTATTCGCAGGCCAAGAAAGGAAACTGAAGTGAGATGCAACAGACCGCTCCTCCACAGTCCCCCTCACATCTTGGCCTGACTTCGGGGCAAAATTGGGCTGCTTCCTCCGTAGAGGCCTAAGAAAAAAAACATCTATTTTGTCTCTTGTGAAAAGGGACAGAAACACAGACATCAACTGACAAGTAGATTACTGCACAGAGCCCTGGCAGACCATGTAACCAGGGACCGTGACGTCAATAGCATCCCCGCAATATTGTGCTTCACAGCTGAATAGCTGCAGCCACTAGACAACCCCAGCTCAGCTAGGATTAGAGCCAGGTGAACACCTGCGATACACTGAATTGTACCGTACGTTATCAGAGAGGAGAGCCCTCGCCCTGCTGTCAGAACCCACCCCTCGCTCCTCCGGTGTGCAGAATATCCCACGCTGCCTGTTCCCTACCTCACTCTCAGGAAACCCCATGGACAGCCTGCCCGTGCCCTGGGCCACAGGGAAATGAGGCTCAGAATGGTCGCCCCGGGTGCAGAGAGCTCAGAGCAGCAACAAGCCCTTTGCCAGAGCATCTGGTGGGTTTGCCTACCTGGGGGAGGCAGGGAGGGAACAGAGAGGGCTGAGGAGGAGAAGGCTGAGCGGCAGGGGCGAGAAATGGAGCTGAAAGGGGGTGAAGGTCTAGTGAAGAGTGGGAAAGATGGGTTGGCAGCTGGGGCAGAGGCCTGTAGGGCAGGCAGAAGATGAGAACGCGCCTTCTGGTCTTCAGTTCACCTGCCAAGCACCCACCCCTCAGTGCTCCAAGAGTGAACAGCTGTGGCAGCAACTTCCAAGATTACCCTCAAGCTCAGCCAGTCGGCAATGCAGGGAAAGGCCAAGAACCAGTGACGCAAAGCTGGCTGATGAGCCTCGGAAGCGATGCAGTGGAGTTCAGCTATCCACAGCTCTACCTGCTTTGAGCCGCAAGAGGAGGACGTGCGAGTAAGGGGATGTGTCGGTGGTTGTATCTACCCTGTGCTGTATACATGCCAATGGGCTGCTGTGGGTGTTGTGTGTTTGTGCGCACGTGTGTGTGTGTGTGTCTAGAGGCCCTTTCCTTGCTATAACTTCCTAAAAAACCCCCAAAGGGTATGCAACTCCATTACCCGATTTCACGGGTGTCCGAGTCACCGTTAGCACACAGCGCTTTGACCCCTTGCTGCTGGCCACAGGTTGATACCTGGGTGCAGTGTCAATTGCACGAAGTCGCAGGCATCAATCTAAACCTGTCCGGGCAAACTTTGCAAAAGCAGTGTAAGGCGCCGCCTGCGAAAATGTAACTCGGAGCCGGCACCGAGTGGGCAAAAGCCTTCTCCCAAAGTTCCTGATGCTATTTAACAGTAGCGGGGAAGTCCCTCAGCATTGCCTCCTGAACTAATCCCCCCACTCCAGCCTCACAGGTCTGCCACCCCTTCCAAAGGGCAGAATGCTCTCCCGAGGGTCCCACAGGCTGTGGGATGGGCTCCCATTCCTACGAGCACCATGGCTTCTCACTCCCCCCGGAACGAGCTCACCCTAATGTCTTTTTTAGCTGTGTAGATTTCTCTCCTCTCCTAGAGGATCGGGACAAACCAATCCAACATGGATCTAAATCCCTCTTTAAAAAACCCAACCCCGCATCACATATCCTCCCTGAAAACCCTGTGCACACACAGCCTGGGGCTTGGTGTGCAGGGAGATTAGGCCAGGAGCAGCGACTGTAGGCTGTGGGACCCTCTAGTGAGGCTTGGGCTACACTAGGGCTTTATTTCAAAACCACCCCCCTTAGGTCAAATTAATAAGCAGAGCAGCCACACAACCAAACCCGTTATTTCAAAAGAACAGGCTGGTTATTTTGAAATCTGTGCTCCTGCTTTCCTCGGGGAATAACACTTGTTTCAAAATAGTTATTTCGAAATAGCGGTTGTGCGGACACTCCGGTGCTGCTATTTCGAACTAATTACTCCCCAGAGTCATTCAAACGAATTACTCCCCAGTGTTTCCTGGGGTTCTAAGTACAGGTAGTGCACCCACATTAATGGAGCCTGCCTCGGACTAATTTCGAGGCCCCTCCACAGAGAGGACGTGCTATTTTGGTGTTGTTAAATCAGGAGTTAGTAAGTCGAATTTCAAAATAGTTTCCTAGTGTGGACGTGCCTGAGTGTCTAGACAGGGACCTTGCTGTCTACAGCCTGCAGAGAGGTGAGGATGTGGCTTGATAAGACAATGGCTATGCAGAGAGATGTCCAAATGGATTGCTGGACATTACTCAAGAGGCTTGAGACACTAGCCCTACAGGACCATACAGTCTATGCTTCTCCAGGAGAGAGATGCCATGAGGAACTTGGATACTGGCATCATCGTTTTGTTCCAGGTTTGTACAGCTCAATGAGGTCCTGGCCCATGCTTGGGTCTCCAGCGTGCTCCTACAACACACACACTAAATGCATGAATGAATAATAATAGGCACCCAGACTGGCCAGATTACCTTGGCACCCACCTTACCATCAGCCCGCTCAGGGCTAGAACGGAGCAGAGAGGGGTTTTTCCATTTGAAACATGTACCACACGGACTCCTAAGCTCACTCTGCGTGGGCTCTGCTAATCTTTCCACAAACACTATTCTGTTGAAGTTCTGAGTACGCAAAACAAATCAAATAGTATCAATACCCATTAGAATGGCAATAAATAGAGCAGTAGCAATACACAGCAATACCTAATAAAAGTACCTCATAAATTACAGTGTTGCAGAGCTATAGTTATAATGTACAACTAATGGCTTCTTGCTGGTAAGGAAATTACAAATAAATTACAAGCTGTTAGCGCACAAAGTCTTTATTGTTTTGAAAGCTGGAAATATTCAAAGGCCAGCCCTCCCCTTTGTTTAAGTCAGGGAAGCTCTATGGGAGCCACTGGCTGGTTTACCTCAGGTTCGGTTGTAGCCCACACGTTGTAAATTGAACATAGCAGAAGGTGAGGCAAAATGCTGAGGAACACCATGCCCAGTTTTCTGTGCTTTTCATTTTTGTCAGCAGCTGGGGCCTTTCCCTCCCCCATTCACATTTAATAGACGAGCAAATCTAATTCAAGCACATACCGACTTCTAATTGCCTGAGGTCTCGAGCCCTTGACGGAGTGTGTAGCGTGCCTCAGAGAGGGGAGGAAGTACTGATAATCCAGTAAGGTCTGCTTTCACTGCGGCTGCCTTTTCATATGGGCTTATACAAGGCCCAGCACAACTGGGCGTGATGGTAACACCACAAGTCAGAGGGTGTGTCTCCTCAGCAGCCTTAGCTCGAAATAAGCTCCACAAATATTTTTACTTTTGAGAAGGACAATTGAAAAATCATTTCCTGGACAGCCTAAAATACCAGGTGAGAGAACAGCCCACGTATTTTGCAGCCTGTGCTGGACAGGGTGCGTTGTGGGACCATGATACCTGCCTGTACATGTGGTGTCCTGACCCTCTGTTTGTCAGAGGCTGGAAATGGGTGACAGGGGAGGGATCGCTTGATGACTCCCTGTTCTGTTCATTCCCTCTGGGGCACCTGGCATTGGCCGCTCTGGCTTTGTCTACACTGCAGGGTTTGTGCGCAAGAAGCTTTTTGCGGAAGAGCTCTTCCGCAAAACCTTCTTGCGCAAAAGCGCATCCACACCTCAAAAGTGCATCACAAAAGCGATGTCCTTTTGCGCAAGAGGGCGTCCACACTGCATGGATGCTCTTGCGCAAGAAAGCTCTGATGGCCATTAACTGAATGAGCTGTAGCACAAACAGTAGTTATTCCTCGAGGGGAGAGGAATAATTCTGCTGTCCTGTCGATTTACTGTTTGGTTGGTTGGTTGGGTTTTTTTGCACAGTGCTTGAGGTGTGGATGCTCTGCCGGTTTTTGCACAAAAATGGCCATGTTTGCTCAAAACCCTTGTAGTGTAGACATAAGCCTACACTACAAGGACCCAGGGCACTGGGCTAAGATGGACCTTTGGTCTGACTCGGTATGGCCGTCCTTATGTTCTTATGGGCCCCCACCTCATGCTATGTACGGAAAGACTTGTAACACCAAAGGTTCTGAGAGCTTCGTCGCAGTCAGATGGGGTGTTGCCTGTGAGATGGTTTCATGCAAAGAGATGACTTCCTCCCTTAATTTATGCACACATCTCCAGAAGGCATGATACACAGAATTCAGTGGCATGGTATTGAACAATGCAGGTGCTCTGTAAAAATGGTAACATAACAGGAAACAGGTTTCTTTCCCCAAATTAGAGTGAGATCTATATTTATGCCCTGCTCTTATCTCCTCTGGAACTAGACTCTACGCTTAGGGCCTGATTGGAAGCCCTTTGAAATCAATACAAAGATTCACGTTAATTACACTGGGCTTTGGGCTGGGGCGTTAGGCCCTATAGTGAGAGGTGCTTCAGGGAAGCCTACGACAGATGGATAGGAATGCCAGCTTTTTTCATTATGAGCATAAATCACCACTTGAACCAAGCAGATAGTAAGGATTTTGCTGTAAAAACAGAGCTATCCCAGGAGCCTTCCAAGCTGTGAAATTAATACACAATAATTGAAGTGCTGAAATGTACCATCACCTCTCCCATCTGCAATACTTAAAATAAACAGACAAAACCAGTGGGGAAGCTCTATTTCGGAGTATTTATGATATTCCCCATTTACTCCATTTGTAACTAATCTGACTAATGTGGTTTTAGTAGACTGCTATAAAAAAGCACGCTGCTAGAGAGAGCCTTCTCTGTTTAGTGTCTGTATTCAGATAAAATCCCTCCTTGATAAGAACTTTAGGAAAGTATCAAGGGTTCTAAGGAATTACACACACATGACGGATAAAACTCAACAGTCTGAAAAGCACGAAAGTTTGTTCACGGGACATCGGAATCCTTATAACCTCCCCATGACTGATGATCACCCTCAATTGCATTGCAACTCCCTAGTTAGGTCCTAGCAACCTACGATCTCCCTGACAAGCTCATTTGAATAACTTCCCGTTCACTGGCTCAATAAACGTGCTGCAAGCAAAAACGTACGTGGCTCTAGGTGGCCGGATTACTTTTTAAAGTGTGGTCAACAAATAACCGACCAGCCTCAATAACAGGGCATAACACAACGCTCTGTTCTATGAAACCTTTGCCTTCCAGTTGTCAACCAGCATAATTTTGTAAGTTCATTTGACAGTGCTAGCTTTTGCATGCAATGACATCACAAGATGGATGAGAATGTTAACATGCGAAATGTTAATCTATTAGGTAGCTGGAAATTGTAGGGACTGGAGGTGCCCAACCTAACTTAGGCTATGTCTAGACTACATGGCTCCGTCGACGTCTAGACTGCCGCGCTGTGCCGGATCAGCTGACGGAGCCATGTAAAATAGTTTATTTGGCATAGTCAAAGAAGCGGGCATTTAAATAATCCCCGCTTCATTAAAATAAAAATGGCCGCCACGCTGTGCTGACGATCAGCTGATCTGGCACAGTGCGGCAGTCTAGACACGGCGCGGTCGACAAGGGAAGCCTTTGTCGACCGCGCCACGTCTGGACTGCCGTGCTGTGCCGGATCAGCTGACGGAGCCATGTAGTCTAGATGTAGCCCCAGTTTCCCTTGGAAGTATCAATTGTTCCGTCTTTCCTATAAAAGAAAGGTACCGTGTAATGAGGTAGCGTCAAAACGATGCATTAGCGAGGCAGTGTGGATATAGTGGTTACAGAAAGCTGCATGTGGCGGGAGAGCTCTCATGAGGCCCATTTACAGCAAAACTGGCTTGCATCTGGCCGTCCAAATATCTCTTTCATACATCAGAAAGAGGAATAAAACTTCACGGTACGTCTACACTGCACGCTTATTTCGAGATAAGCTGTTCTGGAAGAAATACTCCGAAATAGCTTATTTCGAAATAGCGTGTCTTCACTATGGGGAAGCCTCACAAAAAGCCAAGGAAGTCTTCCCTAATGTGGATGCGATACCATGATTTAGAGCCCCAGAAAGCACTGGAGAGTAATGACTTTGAATGGCCCTGGGGAGGAGCGATTTCCAAATAGCAGCAGTGGAGCGTCCACACCATTGCTATTCTGAACTAGCTATTTCGGAAGAGGCGTTATTCCTCGTGGAATGAGGTTTACAGACGTCGGAAGAAGCCGTCCGTTATTTCAAATGTATTTCAAAATAACGGCATTGGTGTGTGGACGCTCGCATGGTTATTTCAGACTAACGGCCATTAGTCTGAAATAACACTGCTGTGTAGACGCACCCTCACCGTTCAGACAATGTTTCGGTGCTGACAATGGCAAAGGCAGAACCATGGATGACTGAATGCAACATTCTGAAGAGAAAATTAGAAAGAGGAATGGAAATAAGGCCTTGATCCTGCATGGTACTGAGGCCTTCCTTGCGGCAAGGTTGTGGCCTACCTGGATTTCAGGGGGGAATTAAAATGTGGGGTTGGATTTAATTCCAATATAGAGCCAAAATTCCAGGTGCTTCTGATGTTGTCTGGTGTGAGCGAGTTCAGTCCTTCTTTCCACCCTTCCCTTCCCCAACAGGGGCATTCCCAGGCTTCTGATGCCCTTTTCTCTTAAACCGATTTGCATGCTGTTTCAAATTGTCTGACACTCCCTGTTATGGACCAAGAGGAGAATTTTGCTGGAAAGAAATGCCCCGGGCCATATCCGGTTCATTAGGGTCAGCCACTGATGGGCCACCGTAGCTATATTTACCTGCGCCTCCACACGTACAAGCAATTGCAGCTCCTATTGGCCGCGGATTGCCAGTCCTAGCCAATGGGAGCTGTGGGAAGCAGTGTCCTAGTCTGTGTTGCTTCCCGCAGCTCCCACTGGCTGGGATTGGCGATCCGTGGTCAGTGGGAGCTGCAATTGCCTGTACTTGCGGAGGTGCAGGTCAATTTAGCAGCAGCAGCCAGCCAACGGGCTAACCCTGGTAACCTGCCACCTTTTTATTGCCACCCCTGGTTTAATCCATTCCTCTCCATGAGGGGGCCCAATCCCAAGCCCATGCAAGCTGATGGAAGGACTCCTAGTGACTTCAACAGACACTGGACTGAGCCTTCTGAGGGTCTTACAACAGCAACTTAGATGCCCCTGCTGGTTGCTGTTCCTGTGCCTTCTGGCAACCTAACAAAACAATCATAGAATCATAGAGCACTACAACTGGAAGGGACCTCGAGAGGTCATTGAGTCCAGTCCCTTGCCCTCATGGCAGGACCAAGCACCATCTAGACCATACCAGATAGATGTCTGTCTAACCTGACCTTAAATATCTCCAGTGATGGAGCTTCCACAACCTCTCTAGGAATTTTACTCCAGTGTTTAACCACCCTGACAGGCAGGAAGTTTTTCCTAATGTCCAACCTAAACCTCCCTTGCTGCAGTTTAAGCCCATTGCTTCTTGTCCTATCCTCAGAGGCCATTTTTCTCCTTCCTCCTTGTAACATCATTTTAGACACTTGAAAACCTCTATCATGTCCCCTCTCAGTCTTCTCTTTTCTAAACTAAACAAGCCCAGTTCTTTCAGTCTTTCTCATAGCTGATGTTTTCTAGACCTTGAATCATTTTTGTTGCTCTTCTCTGGATCCTCTCCAATTTCTCCACATCCTTCTTGAACACAATACTCCAAGGGTATGTCTACACAACAAAGTTATTTCGAAATAAATAACTTTTCTAGCGTCTACACAGCCAAACTGCATTTTGAAATTAATTTGAAATAGCGGCGTGCTTATTTCGAATTTGATAAACCTCATTCTACGAGGAATAACGCCAAATTTGAAATAGTTAAATCGAAATAAGCACTGTGTAGATGCTTATTTCAAAATAGGGGGCCTCCAGCCCTTCCCAGGGTGCCCTGGTGGTCACTCTAGGCACAACCAGGAAAACTTCCTCTCCTCTCCCCCAGCCCCAGAGCCCTTAAAGGGGTAGACCCTGGCCCCAGTGCCTGTGCCAGCTCCAGGCCTGACAGCACAGAGCCAGCAGTTGCTGCCCCTGACCCAGTGATTCATATATAGCTCCTGTTCCTACCTTGATAATCACGTTAGCAATGCACCTACCTGACCACTCCTTAACTTGTCCGGACTTAAAACACTTCACGGTCTTGTGCAGATGGCCAGGAAAGAACTCCCCATTATTATTGGTAACTTGTTTTCCCTTTTCCTCCTTCAGTAAATTCAGATCACGAGGACTTTTATTTTTCCTTCCTACGCAATAATCTTCCTGTGAGTCTGAAGATTACATTTAAACATGCACTGATTGAGTCTAAAGCACTCCCTTCTCTCCTTCCTCCTTATCTAAACAATGCAATTTGCTTTCGATGCTGGCTGATGCCTCATGATGTAGACTGGATTCTTTGCTTGTTCCATCCTCTGTCCACAACTGTGCTCCCACTTAACCTTCCTCCCCGTGGTTTGATTTTTAGATTGGGATGCAAACGTTTTTTTATTCCAGTCCCTTCAGGGATGTGATGTCACCCTGCCTTTATTTGTCGCTGAGACCATGCAGTCACTTGCAAGGTGCATTGTAAAGCAATAAATAACAGCGATGCGTTAACATCCAAGCACCCTGGACTGCTAGCAGACACTCAGATGGTTCTCTTTTGGTGGCAAAATGTATTCGATTCATTGCGGCATTTCCAGCCAAGGCATTAAGACATGATGGATTCAATTGCAAGACAGTCTAATTCAGTATTTCTTAAACTTTTGAAGACCGAAGAACACCAAACGGTTTTTTTTTAGGAGGCACAGCAAGGGTTTTTTGTTGAGAAAAAAAAAGTCACTTAAAGGTGGCCATTTTGAAGTGTTGTTCTCCGTGGCACACCTCCAACTGCCTCGCGGCACACTCGTGTGCCTCAGAACACAGGTTAAGAAACACTGGTCTAAACTGTGGTTCCTTGCACTCCCCAGCGTCTTGAGGAAATAGCGTTTTCTTGCTTTTCAAGAAGGGCTTCAGGTTTGACAACTCAGATTAAAAAAGACTGGTCTGAAGTGTTGCCAGTGTTGACACGCTGCACAAATGTGTCTGGGTGATTTTCCACATCCTGGAGTTTCTAGACTGACTCCTCGCTTTGGCGTGGTGGCTCTGCTCACCCTTATAGGGCCAGTCTTGACAATTAGCTTCTACAGATTGAACCTCTCTGGTTCAGGACTCTCTAGTCCAGCAACATCCATGGTCCGGAAGGTTGCTGGCAGCTGGGAGCAGAGCTGGCCAGCAGGGACAGTGGGACAGCAGAACCCATGGAGGTCCAGATCCCTCAGCTGGCCTGGTTGGGAAGCCGGTGGGGCAGCAGAGCTCACAGCCAGTGGGGACATAAGAACATAAGAATGGCCAGACTCGGTCAGACCAAAGGTCCTTCCAGCCCAGTATCCTGTCTGCCAACAGTGGCCAATGCCAGGTGCCCCAGAGGGAGGGAATTGAACAGGTAATGATCAAGCGATCTCCACCCTCTGACAAACAGAGGCCAGGGACACCATTCCTTACCCATACTGGCTAATAGCCATTTATGGACTTAACCTCCATGCATTTATCTAGTTCTCTTTTAAACCCTGTTATAGTCCTAGCCTCCTCAGGCAAGGAGTTCCACAGATTAACTATGCACTGTGTGAAGAAGAACTTCCTTTTATTTGTTTTAAACCTGCTGCCCATTACAGGAAGGGGTGGGGGGACTACAGAGCCCACAGCTGGCAGGGTTGCAAGCACTCACAGGGCTGCCGCTGGAGCTCCGGGGCTCATGGGGTCATGGAGCCCATGGAGCTGTTGCAGTCGGGGGACAAGGAGAAGTGGTACCAGGTAGCAGAGGAGAGGAGCCCAGCAGAGAGGCTGCCTTTCTCCCCTCCCCCCTCCCCCCTCCCCCCCGGCACCGCAACCTTCCCTGGTCCAGAAAATTCCCTGTCTGGGACCAATCAGGTCCCAAGGGAGCAGGACCAGGGAGATCCAACCTGTATGTTGATAAATTACCTTTCTGGTGCCCACGTTGTCACCTCTAATATCAGCAAGCGTCTGCCACCGCCACTTGTCTTGCTGTGTTGCAGCCCTTAGCGCATCCTTCTGCAGTAAGATGAGGACATGAGACATAAGCCAAAGTATCACAGGCCTGGTCTGAGGCCTAGTTAACAATGGACAAAACATGGCGAACATAAAGCAGAGCTAAGCTGTGAGCCAAAGCAGACCCCTGCTCACAGACCTTGGCATGAACAGGGCTGAGACTAATTGGTAATAGGTCCAAGGCTGAGACAGCACAACCCCAGGTGGAGAGCAGTAATGGGGGGCTTATTGTGAGTTATAGGCACATAATTCACTGAAAGGGGCCTCAGTGCAGAAAGAGGGTCTATGATAAACAACCTGATCACTCCCCACAGATACTAACTCAGGTTCAGGAAAGGGTCGAGGTTGATACATGATGGATGGAGATGCTCTAAGCAGATTGAGAGGCACAAGATGGTTGGTGGTAGCTTGGCAACATCAGAGGGTGACAACCTCACACGTCAGCAGTGATGTGTTAGTACCAGTATATAAAAGGGTGTCTTGGGGGACCATCTCTGAATGGCCTAGGGGGGCAATGGAAGTGTTCCATTGTGTGAGCCATTCCATTGTTACGGGGTACAGATGCGTAGTGGTTCAGTAGAGTCTATTGACAACTCTGACTGTACTTCGCTTAACAATAAACCTGGCCTGGCGCCTTCGATCCTTATCTGGTTTGTGGCCTTTGGGGGCTCTCTTGGAGTCTGCTGTGGAGACAGAGTGCACAAGTCAACACAGCGCACATCACGGAGCACACACACAAGCAGCCTTCCGGTTATCATCATCGATGGAGTCAGAGACGCGTGAGGACAACACAACAGTGAACCCTGGCCCCTGCTAGCTAACAGCATTGCCGAACAGCTGCCTGAGTAACGACACCTTCTATAGATTTTGTGAGCTTCACAACGACAGAAAGGGCTTTTGATGATTGTCAGGTGGGGTTTGAAACTTTCAACACACTCTTTATCTAGCATGGGTGTGGGTAGCTGACGAAGAGAGAACTTCTGCATTGGGACTGCCCACGTGTCTCCATGTGGAATAAAAAATATTAGGTAGGAGACTTCTTTTGTCCACCGATTTAAATTTATATTCTAAAATTATTCTCTCTAATTATGCCCATATTCTCAGTCAGCTGAAATTTCCCACCGCAGGAGCCGAATGAATGATGATCACATGATTCTCTTGCTCCAAGCAAAATAAATTCCTACCTTTCTTTTAAAAGACTCAGGGCCCATGCTATTATGGTAGCATTTGGAGGTTCCAAGCAAGAGCAGAGCCCTGTTGTGCAAGAAATTCTACATAGTAAGAAGCAGCATCTGCTGTAAGGAGCTTCCAGATTAAATAGACTAGCTGCAGGAAGGAGAAAGGAAATGACTTGACCAAGGCCACTCAGCAGATTGGTGGCAGAGTCAAGAATAGAGCAGAGGTCTAGGGGCATGTGACCTCCCTTTGCTGTCACAGAAGACAATGACAACAGAACGTTGACTTCACCGGGGATAGGCACAAAGCCTGAAAACTGATCATCGAACCTTCCAGTGAATAGGCAACATTTCATAAGTGTGGGCTGGATTTGGAAATGGATTAAGGGTACATGCAATAGCAAATAGGTAGCAAGTTTAAAACAAACAAAAGGATTTTTTTCCCATGCAGCTCATAGTTAACCTGTGGAACTCCTTGCCAGAGGATGTTGTGAAGACCAGAACTTTAACAGGGTTCAAAAAAGAACTAAATAAATTTATGAAGATTAGGTCCATCAGTGGCTACTAGCCAGGATGGGTAGGAATAGTGTTCCTAGCCTCCGTCTGTCAGAGGTTGGGAATGGGTGACGGGAGAAATCTCTTGCTGATTCCCTGTTCTGTTCATTCTCTCGGGGGCACCTGGCATTAGCCACTGTCAAAAGACAGGATACTGCGCTAGCTGGGCCTTTGGTCTGACCCAGTATGACCGTTCTTACATTTAAATTTGATGCAGATTTGGGTATTTTGCTTAAAACCCTTCCTAAAATCTTCTTCTAGGAATACAAATCATGCGAGACATGCTTCAGACTAAATCAACGAGGAGTCCTGTGGCACCTTAGAAATTATCAGATGGGCTACGTCTAGACTGGCGCGCTTTTGCGCCAGAGCTATGCAAATGAGGCTTAGCGTTATAATATCGCTGAGCCTCATTTGCATAGCTAATGATCCGCCATTTTCGCAGAAGAGGCTCTTGCGCAAGTCGGGGCTGTCTACACTGCCCCTTCTTGCGCAAGAAAAACCCTTTTGCGCAAAGCCGTTATGCCTGAAAATAATCGGCATAACGGCTTTGCACAAAAGGGTTTTTCTTGCGCAAGAAGGGGCAGTGTAGACAGCCCCGTCTTGCGCAAGAGCCTCTGCCGCGAAAATGGCGGATCATTAGCTATGCAAATGAGGCTCGGCGATATTCTAACGCTAAGCCTCATTTGCATAGCTCTGGCGTAAAAGCGCGCCAGTCTAGACGTAGCCATAAGTAAAATCCACTTCATCAGAGGAATTGGCGTGGAAATTAGAGAGGAAGGGGTATATCTATAAGGGAACATCTACAGTATAGCATTATTTCAAATAACAAGTGAGTGTCCACACAGCAAGCCTGTTATTTTGCAATCATTTAAAAGTAACAGGCTTCTTATTCTGGAATAATAAACTCTCATTTCACGAGGAATTATGCCTATTTCGAAATAGCAGTAGTGTTGATGCCCTTCCCAGGGCCCTTCAAAGTAATTACACCCCAGAGATTCGGGGAGCTCTAAATTGAGGTAGCGCATCCAAATTAGGGGAGCCTGCCTTGGACTAATTTAGAGGCTTCCCTAATTTCAAAATAGTTATTTTGCGAATTATTATTCCAAAATAATGTATTTTGAAATGCCCTTGTAGTATCGACACACCCTTAGAGAGTAACACATTTATTAGGGTAGTAATAGAGATATAGCCGTGGTAGGCTGGTCTTGCTGAAACAAAAGACAGGACTATGCAGCACTTTAAAGACTAACAAGATGGTTTATTAGGGGATGAGCTTTCGTGGGCCAGACCCACGTCCTCAGATCAAATTGTGGAAGAAAATTGGCATGACCATATACACCAAAGAGATACAATCAAAAAAAGTGAACACATACAAAATAGACAAATCAGATTTTAGAACAGAGGGGGGGATGAGAGTGGGAGGTTAATGTCTATGAGATAATGATATTAGAGGTGATAATTGGGGAAGCTATAGTTAGCCCACGAAAGCTCATCACCTAATAAACCATCTTGTTAGTCTTTAAAGTGCTGCATAGTCCTGTCTTTTGTCACATTTATTAGGGATAAGCTTTCGTGGGTAAAGCCCACTTCATCAGAGGAACTGGAGTTGGAATTACAGAGGCAGGGGTATAATATGAAAGTAAAACAAAAGAGAGCAGTTACTACCAAGTGTTAATGAGGTGTCAGAATAGTTTTTTTTCTCTCCCGGTGATGGAGCAGCCAAGCAAAAGGCTTGACGGAAGAGGCTTTTCTCAACTCTCACTTTTAAAGTCCTTGGCCTGCAGGAATGCCAGTGGAATTCCTTTTCCTGACAGAAACCGAGTATCTCATTCAGTTTTGCCCTGCCCTCCATGTCCATGCAGAGAAAACCGAAGAAAGAGCATTTCCAAATGGACAGCAAGATGAATGTTGGCAAAACGTTAGGCAGGGGCATCATTCGTGGTCTTTGTTTTCCCTTTCTGATTTCATCTCTTTCCTTCCTTGATAATCACTCAAGACACCCCCCTAGTCATGCTCCTTTAGCAGAAAGTTTTTTAATCATACAGTCAATTTGATGGCTGTCTCTCCAGACTAGTAAATCAAACAACATTCTGGTGTTCCCAGTGAGTAGGGCACAATTCCTCCACTGGTCACCAGCAGAGTTTAAATTCCAGATTTTCAACATTAAAAGCCTGAGCTAAGATTGATTCTATTGTCTGGCAGCAGGACCAGGTCTTCATACCTCCTGTGTTTCACTCGAGATGGGCACAGCATGCTTAATTAGGGTGTTTCATAATCATAAAAGCAGAGAGAGGGGAGTTCTTTGAGTTTCTTCTCGAAGGAAAAAAGCTGTGGGAAGACAAGGAAAATGTGAATCTTCCAGAAGAATGTTTTTATGTTGTGTGCATCTCCCACTCCTTTTTCACAGTTAATTATGCCTAGAGGACTCCACAGAGAAGTTTTGGGGATGTGTGTGAAGTCCAAATGTAGAATGCTCAGTAGAAGCGCACAAGGTATTATCTAAGCTTGACTTTGTCTGACCTGCCTGGTCACTCCGTCATGGATTTAAAAGTAGCCATTCTTCTACAAAGGAATTTCACCAGCCAATGACAGAGAGAGTCTCCAGAACTGGAATTCATCTACAAATTTGACACTGTTACCCTGGATGAATGAAGACATTAACTGGTTGGTGAATTACAAAGACAATTTCCCCTACCTTTAACATCCACATTTTCACATCAAAAACTATGAATGGGACACATCCAGCCAAATTAATTAGCCTCATTAACACAGGTCCTGCAATTGACAGATACTTCTTCTGCTGTTATATCTTTATCTTGGTTTCTGTTATTTCCTCTCCAGTTCATCTGATGAAGCGGGTTTTGCCCACAAATGCTCATGAGTCTATAAGTATATATATTGTGTTAGTCTATAAGGGTATGTCTACACAGCAAAGTTATTTTGAAATAACAGCTGTTATTTCAAAATAACTTTCCTAGCGTCTACAGAAGCCAACTGCTATTTCGAAATTAATTCGAAATAGCAGAGGGCTTATTTCGAAATTGGTAAACCTCATTCCACGAGGAATAGCGCCAATTTCAAAATTGCTATTTTGAAATAAGTGCTGTGTAGATGCTTATTTCGAAATAGGAGGCCTCCAGCCCTTCCCAAGGTGCCGTGCTGGCTGCCCTGGCCACAAGGTAACTTCTGACCTGATGCCCTGCCGGAGCCAGTTCTGTCTGGCCTGAAATGCGATTCAGCGTCCAATCAGTGTGGGCGCACTATTTCGAAATAGCAAAATGCTATTTTGAAATTCATTTTGTGTGTAGATGCGTTATTTTGAAATCAGATATTTCGAAATAACGCGGTAGCGTAGACATACTCTTAGGTGCCAGAGGGCTCCTCGTTGTTTTTAAAGTTACAGACTGTTAACTACTCATTTTGTGGAGGTGGCTTACATAGAGCGGCGGGAGCACAGGTGCCAGGTATGCGAGGCAGGGGGAGGCGTTGCCTTCCCAAACTGCCAGCTTGGCCCCGCCCACATTCCGCCCCCAAAGTGCCTGCTGTAGACGTTCTGGGGGTGGAGACTAATTCGACTACCCCTCAGAGACTTTTTGCCGACACTTGTAAGCTTACAGGGCTGCTGGCACAGTGCTTTAATGTGGCAGTGTGGTCACGGCACCAGCTCTGGGAGAGAGCTCTCCCACACATGGGTGGTGGGTGAAGGGAAGGCCGGGGGAGGCAAGCCCACCGCCCTGCCCCTTCTGCTCAGGCCCCGCCCCACACAGGAGCCAAGCTGCCGCCCCCCTGCTCCCAGCACTACGGGGAGGGCGGGTGGCCCCAGCATCTCTGACCCAGAGCGCAGGAAGGGAGGAGGGTGCATGGCTCCAGCCTCCCCAGCCCGGAGCACGGGGAGGGCAGGCATTCGGGTTTAGCAACACTCTGCCCCCAGACTATCTACAGTGGGCAGGGCCAGTCTGGCAGTGCCTTCCCCTGCCTAGCATGCCCAGCACCCATGCTCCCACTGCTCCGCATAAACCACCTGCACAAGATGAGTAGTTAACAGTGCTGGGGGCCCGTTTACACTGGCGCTTTACAGAGCTGTCACTTGCTGCGCGCGGGGGATATTTTTCACACCCTGGAGCGGGAAAGTCACAGCGCAGGAAAGTGGCAGCGTAGACAAGGCCCAGTCATCTACTCTCAAACGAAACACGTTCTCCCCTTTCTCACAGCTTCATCCTTTGATCTTGGCTGCTTTTGATCTTCAGAGTGCAAAGGCTCGGCCAGCCAAAGCTGAGCTCCTGCACCCATCCCGTTGAAGTGCGCATACGTATTCTGACAGGACAAGTGGTGTTGCGAATCTCAATCCAACATTCATAAGGAAGAACTACTCTTTTCTGGGAAAACAAGGAGACCTTTCACCTGCAGCCTCCATGAGTTTTGGTAGGTGATGGCCTTCTTTTTCAGAGAGGCAATTGGTAGACCCAAGTCTGAAACCCTTGCTTTGACTGGCCTGATTGAAGAGCTGAGAACTCGGTCTCCTTCAGGAAACCAAGCCGAGGTGAACACGAGCTCTCTCCTCTTGCAAACCCACAATGAAATGGTTTATTGTGATATCAGGATCTGCCTAAAGGGTATATTTACTATAACACAGCCGTCCAATATGAATAATTGCTAGTCATCTTTATCTGCATTTAGAATAGCACAAACGACTTGACAGAGCTCAGTCAAATCCCAATTGCAATTTAAACAATTGCAATATTTAGACCCTGAAACAAGAATTGTTTGTTGTGGATGTAAGGGTTTACCTTTCATTTAATACAGGGCTTTTTGAAGAAAGAGGGAGAGGGAAAGTCACAGTTAGTCTATTTGAAAAGCCAGGTTTTTTTTTAAATGAGGTATACCCAGAGGGTAAGAGCTGTCAGTGACACTTCTGATGCATGGAATCATAGTAATTATTTATGATAATACACTACTCACAATGGGAACTGCAGCGGATGATAAAACGGTTCTTAGAAAATCTTGGCGCTTTACTTCTGCAAATGACTTAGTGAATAACAAAAGAATATATGTTTATATTGGGGGAAATTAAGTTTGGAAACTAGTTTCAAGCTGTCATGTTTTCTTCTAGTATTCTAATTAGCTAATTTATTTTTGATATCCATCAGGATGGGTATGGAAATTAATTTAGGGTCTAATCCAAAGCTCATTCATTGAAATCAATGAAAAGACCCCAGTTGATTTCAATAAACTTTGATTCAGATTCTTAATTGTGGCATTTCTAGTGGCCGTTTGCAATGATATCTATGAATATTACTTTAAGCACAATTTATGTTTCTCGCTGGAGCATTCATTATTCTGTTTACCTCATACATCTGCTTTGTGAGATCCAGGTTAGATTTACTTGCCATTTTCTTAGTAGAATTTCTACTTTATTTTACTTCATATATAGGAATTATTATCCAGGCTCAGTGTGCCTTCCCCATTTTCCTTTGAATGGAAATGGATAGAATCTTTAAAAACATCTGACAGTATTTTTGCCTGTGCTGATATATCTGCCAATTATTTTTGAAAAGGAGATCGAATGGATTGAGGAGCTGAAATCCCATGAATTTCAATGGGAGTTGTTATCCTAAATCCCTTAGGTGTTTTATTTTTCGATCTCCCTCGTAATTATCACAACAGTTCTTTAAAATAACCACACTCTTTGATCAGTGAAAGTTTTCCCTTATCTCACATGCTTAAAATGCTTATTTCTGGGCTTACACCGTGCGATAGTATGAGGATGAATCTGTGGGGGGCGGGGGGGTTTCCCTTAAGAATGAGGCAGAAACATTAACAGCTGTCGTAGGCAAAACTTTTCTTTTCATGTGACACATCTGGGTTACAATGAGCCTTCCAAAGAAAAAGAGCTGGAGGTTGTTGTATAATGATACATTTCAACAGCACAGTGCAAGGCCCAGAGGAAAAAGGGAAGGAGAATGCTCAAATAATTTAATGATTGAACACCAATGGGAAGTGAAAGGGCACGGACGAGTTAACAGTCCATACTGCAGTGTATCTCTTCGAGAGAGGAAGTGTCTTTTTTTGCTGCTCTGGTGAGTCTAACCTATTTCTTTTAATGGCTATTTTTGTCTTGTCTCCTCCTCCCGCCTTGCTATCAATTTTCCTTTTATGGCCTTTCAAATTCTCTGCTGCAAAACTACTAGTCAATAAAATACCCAGACAAACTGTAGAATAGATACCCAATTATATCTAAAGCATTTGGTTCGCCACATGACTCGCAAAACTCCTTGCACATCTTTTGCCTCCTATCAGCATTTATCTCTGAGGGTATGTCTAGACTGCACCCCTGTGTTGGCAGATGGATGCAGATTAGGCAGGTCGACATTGCAAATGAGGCAATGAGGGAGATTTAAATATCCCATGCCTAATCTGCATAAAAATGGCCACTATGTTTTGCCGACTCAGCACTTTGTCGGCAAAAAGCAGCAGTCTAGAGGGGGCTCTGTCGAGAAAGAAAGCCTTTTTCGACAGATCCTTTATGCCTCCTGCAAGGAGGTTTACAGGATCTGTCGAAAAAGGCTTTCTTTCTCAACAGATCCCCCTCTAGACTGCTGCTTTTTGCCGACAAAGTGCTGAGTCGGCAAAACACAGTGGCCATTTTTATGCAAATTAGACACGGGATATTTAAATCCCTGCCTCATTTGCAGTGTCGACTTGCCTAATCTGCATCTCTCTGTCGGCAGAGGGATGCCGTCTAGACATACCCTGACTCTAGGACTGTCTTCGGTGAGCTCTTAGAGCTGTTTTGATGCAGAGCAGACACACCATAGTACAGCCATTAACTAGCTGCATTATATTGGTTCTGGTTTGTGGAGGGCATGGATCCCAGTTTAAAAAGCTGAAAGTGTTATCCAGTCTGAGAAGGGCCTCCTTTGGCTGAACTGGGCTGTGCCTAATTTACGTGGTATCTGGATGAACGGTGAGGAAACCAACGTTCCCTAACATGGTGACGTTGTACTGTGTCTAATTTTCCATGGGCCAGCCAAATTTATTCTCGGGTGACTGATGAGACATGGTGTCCCGTGAAAACCATTTGGTACGTATGCAAAAATGGCGCGTCCCATTCGGGAGGCATAGAGTATGCACTGCACCAAATTGAAAAATGCGGGTGTTTGCTCCTGGGTCAACAGCCGGCAGGATGTCTGTCAGCCTACCAATAAATGGTGAGGGCTGGTTAAAAAGCAAAAGGGGCAGGGTTTTTTCCGAATAAATACCTAGAACGAAGCACTCAGTATAACTCATTTAGTTTTATTTTCCGGGCTAACACATACTCCATCTTGGGCACTACCACACACAGAGCAGAGCAAAGCATTCAGATCAGACCTTCCCTCTGCTCAAACTGAGCCTGGATTTGAGGTTTCCTGCATTCCCCAGACCTGGGAGGAGGACGTCCTGAGAGAAACACGGCAAAATACCTCTCCCAATACAATAGCAGTGCCCAAACGACAATACACCCTCAGCCACCATTCATTGCCATGGTTGTCTTTGAGAGGGCCACCTGCTATGTCTTCCTGGCCTAGGCCCCTCCTGGAGCCTTCTGTGACATTCTCTACTTTGTGTGAGCAACCTGTAACCCCATAGTCCTCACTGGTATATAGCTGTGGCATTGCATACAAAGCATACCATGTGAGGTATCAGGGGAAAAATCTGACCTATATGGATAGAGAAATGGCTTTGCCAAAATTTATTTCTCTATCTGTGAAGGTATATAATCAATTCATAGCTTACAATATATTTTGGATCTGTCTGTCTGTCCATCTGTCTGTGAGACCATTCGTTCAAGAATTCCTCCTAAACGGTAAGAGCTAGGACCACCAAATTCAGTATGCAGCTTCCTCTTCTCCTAACTTAAAGCCAGGTCAAGGTTCGGTTGTGGCAGGACAATGGGACGTGCCTGGAATTAGATTGTTTCTCGTAAAATGGAAAGGGAGGGCCCCACTCGCAGGGACCGTTATCCTGGTGAATGACCACCAGGGGCAGCAAGGGGCCAGATATGGGGACTGGAATAGCTATCACCCCTTTGGGCAAGCAGGGCGTAGAGGTGGAGAAAGGGACAGCCGTCTGCTATGTATTTCAGGAGTTTGTCAGTGTGTCTGTTTGTCTGTCCCCCAGACAGGGGACATGCACCCCTCCCCTGGCTGTGCCCATTGCAGCAGCGGCGGCCACAGAGAGGTGCTTCTCACCTGGCCCCAAGCTACTGCGGTGAGGGAGGACTGGGGTAGTCCTCTCTCCCTTGACAGCCTGCAGAATAAACGCCCCATCCCCAACCCTTCCCCAGAGCAATGATTTTAATGAAGAAAAACAACACTTGCTTGGGTTAAGGACCTGCACAACACCAGGTAAATCTTCTAGGCACATTATAAGAATTGTGTTGTATGGTTTTCACTAAAATATGCCCCGGGTTTGGGAGGTGATACTAGCTTTAGAGACAATGACCAGGGAGGTAACCAACACCCAAGTGGGTGCTGTGGAACAAACCTCGCCAGCCACCGTCCAACAAGGGAGCCACAATTCGATGACTTGCCTGCATGAGACCACCCCAAGGGAATTGCTCAACTTTGTTTACAGACTCAGCAATGCTCACCTCTCCCACCACACCTGGGCTTGGACTAAGGATATAACAGCCAAACACACAGGGGCCCATGCTTGGCTTTTCCCCTTCACCCACCTATAGTTTAGGACTATAACAGAGTTTAAAGAGAAGCTAGATAATTTCATGGAGGTTAGGTCCCTAAAAGGCTATTAGCCAGGGGCTGGAAATGGTGTCCCTGGCCTCTGTTTGTCAGAGGCTGGAGAGAGATGGCAGGAGACAAATCGCTTGATCATTGTCTTCGGTCCACCCTCTCTGGGTCACCTGGTGCTGGCCACTGTCGGCAGACAGGATACTGGGCTAGATGGACCTTTGGTCTGACCCAGTACAGCCGTTCTTATGTTCTTATGCAAGCAACCAGGACATGGAGAAGACTGCAGATTCGAACTGAGAAGACTGGCACAGATTTCAAGGGCAAAATGTGCGTGCTGTGGACTGCAGTATCCAGTGGGGTGAGAAAACCCGCTTGATCCAGCTGCTGCCCAGCTGAATAGGGCTGAGCATTCAGACCGCGTGTTTATATAGTTTTTGCAACTACTCTGACTTACAGTCAATCACATTCTCTTTGTAGCCAACAAACTTCTTTTACTGTGATCTTTCCCAGCGAGTGTGTGTGCGGTGTGTCGCAAATCAGCTCAAGCACACCAACGCCGGTGTATATCCACTTTCCATTGATGGCGTGGTGAACCAATTAATACATGTGCACTGCTCATCTTGAGCATCGCACGATGGTATAGTCCTGGAGCACAGTGCTGGGCGGGAGGGGATTTGGCTGGGGCCTTTCTCTATGTCAGTGTTTCTTAAACTTTATAAGACCGAGGAACACCAAACAATATTTTTTTTATGAGGAACACCAAGGATTTTTGTTGAGGAAAAAAGAGGAAGAAGAAGAAGAAAAAAAAAGGTCGGGGGGAAAAAGGTTTGGGGGGAAAGTTACTGAGAAAAAAATGTCACCTGCCCCTTTAAGGGTGGCCATTTTTAATTCTGTTGTTCTCCGCGGCACACCGGTGTGTCACGGAACACAGTTTAAGAAACACGGCTCTGTGTGGTTCCTGTGTGGCTCTGGGAGCATTCACGCAATCTAGCTGGTGTGTGGGGCTCCCCAGGTGCATGTGCTGAGTGATAGCAGCACCTACAGGGGTTTGTTGCTGGTCACTGGGAAAGCAATGTGACAGAGAGCCCGGTTAGTAGAGACCGGGGGTGCACTGTGGTCCCACGATCCCAGGATACACCCCCCCAGGGTCCCGTCACACCTTCAATAAGCAATTGGCTGCTCTCTCCCCTCTCTGTCTTTGACGTGGAAGTGGGTATGGGTTGGGCTTTACGCTTCTTGTGGTTCTCACGGAGCATCCAGCCTCCAGAGTCTACAGACATCAGGTTCCCTGAATCATATACATTAAAGCACTTAAGGAATTAAAGACTCTTGCCATATCAAGGGAGCCTACTCAGAACACAGTTTTCAATTTCCACACAGATCTTTCCTTAATAGTACCAGACAATCACAAATATTGGTTTAGCCTTCCCTTTACCTAAGGGAAAGTAATTTTTTTTCTCCTTAACAGCCTTCTTTAGAGAATTCTCTTCCTTTCCTGCGGGACAGCAGAACAGGACGTGGCTGAGTTGTTGGTTCTTAAGGAGATGTCATGCTGGGCATGCACTAGGACCCTCAATTCATTCAATTCATTCTGGCAACAGCGCCGCGAAATAGGAGCCTGGTTTTTAATTGTGGTTTTCTGGCAACGCAGATGCACTTGCTTCATTCTGCGGTAGCCTCCAGTAATCAGCAAGGAGTCCCGGGGAAACAAGTCTTCTTGCAAATCACTTGGGTTGGCAAACCGGCAAATGCGACCAGTAGCAGACCTGTTTCTTGGAGGATACAGAGGGACCGAGAGAAGCTAGAAGCCACGGGAGACAATTTCCAGACAGAAAGAGGCCTTTCGAGGCTTGCGTGTTAATATCGTTCTGCTTTGCAATGGACGGGGGTTCCCCCCCTTTCTATTCTTTGTAAACACTGAATAGAAAAGTGCTAGTGCAAGGTATCCAGGAGAAACCTATCTGGAATTTCCCTTTGTGCTCTTTGTAATCTCAAAATTCGATCTCGTGCTACTTCACAGACTGTGCCCTCATGCCTGCCTCTCGCTAGAACGGCTCTTGTGCAAAAGGGGATTTTTGCGCAAAAAGGAGCCGTCTACACAGCTCTTTTTTGCACAAAAGTCTCTTGAGCAAAAGGGATCCGAAGAGGAAATGCAAATGAGAGTGTGACATATGCAAATGAGCGCTCCATTTGGATTTCCTCTTGCAGAAGAGGCTTGTCATATAGATGGAGCCTAAGGGTCTTTAAAAGGCCCCAATTCACAGAGCCCCCGCTTCTGTGATGTTCTCCAACTTGGCTGACACGAGGACTGACCGAGACGCTTACCGCCTGAAACTTGATGCAGAGAGGCACACTCTAAAGCTGGAGCTATGACCAGTATTTATCCTTGCTAGACTATCGGACAAATGTATTCCTTATGGTCGCACTGACATCAATGGAAGTTTTTCCAGCTGTAATGCCAACAGGAGGAACTGAACCTGGCACCTTCTGGAGCTCAGTCCATGAGCCTCTACAGCGTGAGCTAAAAGCCAGCTGACTCTCAGCTAAAGCTGTAGCAATCCCTCATTCTCTCTCTGTAAGTGGTTTCAGTGCCACATGATGGAACAGTGACCCACACCCAGTAGGTGTGTGGGTTCCCCATAGACTTCCTTAGGTTCAGGATTTAGGTTCCTATTCAGCATAGCTCTTAACATTTTAAACATGTGCTTGCATCCCCCTGCAATCAAAGAGATTTAGGCACATGCGAACAGTTCAGTTCTTTGCTGAAACAGAGCCTTGAGCCTGGGAGCGAATCCTGTGATCCAGGCTATTAATGTTTCCTTTTGGACTGTATTCTTGCACTTTTAAAAGCAATTCAGCCCTCCCTCCACCACATGACCACCCATCTACCGTATCGCATTCCAGGGGAATCCATGTGCCACGACTTCTATGTCCCCTTCAAAGCATTCTAAGACACACAAATGCTGTAAAAGGCCTAAACGCTATTTTGAAACCTCCGTAAAATAAATGCATCTACCAGTTGAAATTTGTAACCTTGTTGAAGGCTTTCAACTTGCAAGCTTCCTCTTTGCATCTTCTTTCATATCTATTTCTGCTAGATGTGCAGCAAGGAGCGTTTGTAAGCTTTCCCAAAGGGGTTCCCGTAATCGTTCCACACGTCGCTTTCATAGTTTTGATCTCTGTAACCGAGAAGGCCAGTGGAAGAAGAAATTGACATTATTAGCGGAACATTGTCACCTCTATAAATTTCCCAGTAGATTTGCAAGGCAGGGCAGGACTCCAAGTCATTGCTTGTAAATTTCACTCTAGACAAATCTTCGGGGCCACTTGAGCTGAGAGGTCCTTGAGAGCAATATTTATTTGGCACCTTTTCGCTATCCTACTTAACTAAAGTCATTCACTTCAAAGGCTGCTTGTAAAATGTAACTTCTTTCTGGTGACTGCAAGGGTGTCTGGAAGGAAGCTGTAGCACGCAGAGTTATGGATGCAGGGTTTGTTTTCTTGCAGAGGAATGGGACACATGTATTTCAAAAGGGTTTTATACCTAAAGAAGCTGGAACAGAAGGGAACCCATTTTCAGGCAGAAAAAGACCTTTAGACCAGTGTTTCTTAAAGTGGCACACTTGTGTGCCTCGGAGAACAACAGAGTTCAAAAATGGCCACCCTTAAAGGGTCAGGCTTTTTTTTTTTTCACTCAATAACTTTTCCCCGCCTCCCACCCCCCTTTTTTTTTTGTGCAACAAAAAATCCTCGGTGTTCCTCATAAAAAAAATAGTTTGGTGTTCCTTGGTCTTAAAAAGTTTAAGAAACACTGCTTTAGACCATTGCTTCGTATAGAAATTCGCCATCCATGGTTTCTCCTATTTATTTACAGGCTTGCTTCACATCTCAAGCCCTAGACACTCTTTAACATTCATGTCCAGGACTATAAAAGATTTTCTTTTGAACAGCAGTTCATAATTGTGTCGCAGTCCAAGCATCTGTCACTTTTAGGGTTTACAGCAGCACTGTCTACAGTTTTTCCTCTGACTCTAAGTCATTGACTTGAGACCCATTATTTGCTATTCAGAAAGGTCATCCTCTAATAATAAATTGACTTGTGGTGCAAGAACTCCATGAATGCTTTTATCGGAGTGAAGAAAGAATGAGAGACCACTGTTCATTTGACACAGCCTCTGCTGGCACTTTATTAAAGAACTTTGAGGTGGGCAAACATGAAATACGAGAGGGAAGGACTGTTTCACCAGGAAGCGATTATGATTCCAAGTGTCGTTACTCAGGCAGCTGTTCGGCAATGCTGTTAGCTAGCAGGGGCCAGGGTTCACTGTTGCGTTGTCCTCACGCGTCTCTGACTCCATCGATGATGATAACCGGAAGGCTTCTTGTGTGTGTGTGCTCCGTGATGTGCGCTGTGTTGACTTGTGCACTCTGTCTTCACAGCAGACTCCAAGAGAGCCCCCAAAGGCCACAAACCAGATAAGGATCGAAGGCGCCAGTCCAGGTTTATTGTTAAGCGAAGTACAGTCAGAGTTGTCAATAGACTCTACTGAACCACTACGCATCTGTACCCCGTAACAATGGAACACTTCCATTGCCCCCCTCGGCCATTCAAAGACGGTCTCCCAAGACCCCACCTTATAGACAGGTACAAACAATCACTGCTGACGTGTGAGGTTGTCACCCTCTGATGTTGCCAGGCTACCACCAATCACCGTGTGCCTCACGATCTGATTAAACCATCTCCATCCATCATGTATCAACCTCAACCCTTTCCTGAACCTGAGTTAGTATCCGTGGGGAGTAAACATCTATCAGGTTGTTTATCTTAGACCCTTTCCCTGACCCTGAGTTGGTATTTATGGGGAGTGGGTATTATGGCCTTTTTCAATGAGCTGTGTGTTTACAACTTATGATAAGACCCCAATTATCAGCTAGTCTAAGCCCTGGACCTATTATCAATTAGTTTCAGCCTTGTTCATGGCCAAGATCTGTGAGCAGGGGTCTGCTTTTGCTCACAGCTTAGCTCTGCTTTATGTTCACCATGTTTTGTCCATTTTTAGCAAGGCCTCCGACTAGGCCCGTGCTTATGTCTCATGCCCTCATCTTACTACACCAAGACCGAACTCTGAAAAAGTCAGATTATGTAAAATAGCAATCTGATGATCATTCTCTTTGCATGATATTCAGGAAACAGACATTTCCAAAATGTAGGTGTTTTTTCACCCTTGACGTCATTAGTTTAAACATCCTGTCACCTAAGAGACTCATTTAAAAACTCATGGAGATTATAAAGCCATTTAGGGAGCTGGGGGGCTAGGGAATTAGTGGGTTGCAAGCACGAATTGGCCATTCTTAAGAAGATTCCTTAAAACTCTTCCCCTCAGTCTTGCAGGGCCGTTGCTATTTTTAATGGATTCTAGCCGATCTTTCACAAAGTGCCCTCTTCTGTAACCATTATACATCTCAATAAAAGCACTATCATTCGATAACCTTGTTGACAGAGTCTGCAAAGGCAGGTGATGTGCCACGTCACGGGAACACGGGATACAATGCCTGACAGCAAAGTAACCTCTAAACAGCCTGCAGAGGTTACCCAGCGCCTGCCTTTGCTGCAGAACGTATGCCATTGTCAGAGGCCGGCATCTTCAGGATACAGCTCAGTCTCTTCTTCTTCCCCCATGTCTCTCCACCGCAAAGAAGGTTCCGTTTATTTGTCCTCTTTCCAGGAGGTAAACCCACATGACTTATTTCTAGAACCAGCATTCATTAGTCAAATCACTCAGGCAGCGATGGCCTCGCCTTTCAGAGCTAAAGGAATAGTTTTAATATTCTTGGGGCTTTTCTGCATGGCTGTGTCTATACTGGCGCGATCCTGCACCAGAGCTATGCAAATGAGGCTCAG
>JANRFK010004440.1:43942358-43952926 GCA_030068395.1 Apalone spinifera | reverse complement strand
CAGAAGGTCATCAAGTCCAGCCCCCTGCTCTAGGCAGGACCAATCCCAACAAAAAGAAGTGGGCTGTGTCCACGAAAGCCCATGATGCCATCGACATGTTTTGTTAGTCTTTAAAGTGCCCCAAGACTGTTGACTTTTACATTTTTTGTATGTGTATGGGACAATGTCTCTGAGGCCTGATCCAAGTCAACCGCAAAGCTTGAATTGGCCTTCGTGGGAGTTTGAGTGAGAGAGAGCCCAGTGTACTTCCAGAACCGCTACAACACTCAATTTGGGACACATCTGGCCAATACTGCATAAGTAGATATTAATTCACCATAAGTAGACTAAACATAACAGACCTTTATTGTTTCAAAGGGACAAATACCTACAGGGTTACACTAACTAGTAGTGGATGGTTAACCTTCATAGCATCCAAGGTTTGGCCTGCTATGAATGAGCACCCAAAAGCTCGAATGCTTATCCAAAGGAGCTGCCCATTGTGGGGCTGTTCCTGAACTCCATGGAAGCCAACAGCAAATTTATCAATGGCTCCTCTGGGGGAAGGCATATGCCCCACCAGCCTGAAGAGGCATTGAATTCGATGGCTGCCACAGCAGACTCTCTCAAACAGTTGAGTGGGCTTGTCCAACAGATGCATTTACACTAGCTTTCCTTTTAGGAGTCAGTCCTTCTCCATTCTCCACACCACGCCCAGACCAAGAAGGAGTGTGTGAAAATGGAAGGGGAGGAACAAGAATGAGGAAAAAGAGGAAGTGGTCAGATTTTCCCAAACATCAGAAAAGTTTCAGTTATCGGTTAGTTTGGGATGTAAAAATGGTTCCCACTATCTCTGATTGCAACACATAAACTTTGGTCAAAAGGTGACTTTAGGCCTGATAATCTGTTTTATTTTCTGAATAATTATATTGCCAGCAAAATTCAAGCGTGGTATATATAGCCTAGGAAACAAGAAGTGATGTGCCCAGCTATAGAGATGTGCTGGCTAAGAGAAGACTAAAAATTGTAAATAAGCTGAAGTAGAAAAATGTGCAAAGGAGAACTGTGGAGCTAGCAAGATGGGCTCAGCTTCTTATTCATTCCCACTGCCTTTAACTGAATTACAAGGTCATGCAGGCGTGCTGCACCAATAATAAATAACAATGACACTAACAGATAATGAAAATAATCTGGTTTCAACAGATATTACCAGGAGCTGGCAAAAAATGTCACATCTTTGCGACCAAATATATGGTTCTTCAAGTACCCGTGCAAACATGAATTATTACATAAAAACAGCCACAGTGGCCCAGTATGCAGTCTCTGAGGCTACATCTACGTGGCAATGCTATTTCAGGACACCGAGTATTCTGAAATAGCTACCCCGTGTCTTCACAGCAAGTCCATTACTTCCGACGTTTCTGCAAACCACGAGGAGTAAGGGATATTTCGGAATAGCGTTTTATTTCTAAACTTGCCGCTGTTTAGACAGTGCCAAATGATGAAATAAACTATTTTGAAATAGCATTGAAATAAGATACGCAATTTGCGTCACTCAAATTGTGCATCTTATTTCGAGTTACGGTGCTGTGTAGATGCACCCTGAGCGCGCTGGTTGACACTAAGACTTTATTTTGAAATAACTCCTGTTAGGATGAATTTATAAGCAGAGTGTTCACACTACCAAGCCCATTATTTCACGATAATGACTCCCCAGAGTAATTCGAACTAATGACTCCCCAGTGCTTCCTGGGGCTCTAAGTCTGAGGTAGCATGTCCACAGAAACAGAGCATGCCTCAGACGAATTTCAAGTCTCCCCTGTAGTGTGGATGTGCTGTTTCGATTTTGTTAAATCGGGAGTTATTAAGTCAAATGTAGTAATTTCAGAATAGTTTCCTAGCGTGTGTCTAGACTACAGGGTTTTGTCGACAAAAGTGGCCTTTTGTCGACAAAACTATACCTGCATCTACACTACCACCGATTTCTGTCGACATTGTGTCGACAGAACTCGGCAGTTTTGTCGATGGTGGTAAACCTCATTCTACGAGGAATAACGCCTTTTGTCGACAGAGTTCTTTCGACAGAAGGCGTTATTGCATCTACATTGTCCTTTGCGTCTACACTCTCATGTCAACAAAGCGGCTTGCTTTGTCGACAGACCTGGATGTAGTCTAGATGCTCTTTGTCGACAGAAGCTTTGTCAACAGTATCTGTCGACAAAGGCTCTGTTGACAAAAGCCTGTAGTCTAGACGTATCCCTAGTATAGACATGGCCAGAGTAGCCAGTGCCAGAGACTTCAGAGGGAATCTGCAGAATAGGGCAAGTATTGAATGATCTATCCTCCCCCATCCAGGGCCAGCTTCTGGCAGTTAGAGCATAGCCTTGAATCCCGACCATCTTGGCCAATAGCCTTTGATGGAGCCCTCCATAATTCTTTATGCACCCACTTATACTTTGGGCCCCTACGAACCATCCCCTGGCACCAGGTTCCCCAAGTTGTATGTTGTGAGAAGTGCTTCACCATTTTGGACCCAAAATTAAATTAATTTTCAGAAGCCTTGGCCAGCGTTACAGACAATAACCCCAAAGTAATGGGCTGGTCGAGATGATGTGCAGTGGGCTTGACTCGATCAATAGTTCCTGGTCCACCAGCAGTAGTGAACTGGTGCACAGATGACCTTTTCTTTAATGACTTTGAGTGATTCAGCTGAGACCATTCTCCAGGGGACACAAAGGCCAGTGAACTGACTGCTAGTGACTGGCATACGTATCGAACGGCAGGGGGACTGATTGCAGCTGTGCACCTTTGGGTTTTAAAGAGGGGATCCCCAGAATTGACTGGATGATGGTGGTGGTGAAAAGACGGAAGCTGATGTTCTGGGGCTGGGGAGCTGCCTTCGGAATTTTTCTGGTTTTCCCGAGGGCCTGCGGCAGCAGCCACAGTTTCTGGTAGGAGGGCCAGCTCTGTTACGGTATGTCTACATTTCATTCCTCCTTCGAGGGAGGAATGCAAATGTAGACATCTGAAATTGCAAATGAAGCGGGGATTTAAATATCCCGCGCTTCATTTGCATAGTTGCAGATTGGCGCTATTGCGAAATAGCGCTATTGCGAGAAAGAACACGGGGTTATTTTGAGAGAAAACCCTTCCCTCGACAAAAAATGAAAGAGTAAGGGTTATGTCAAGGGAAGGGTTATCTCTTGAAATAATCCCACGGGGACTGAGTTTGATGTCCCGAAATAGCGCTATTGCGGAAAAGTGGCAGTCCGCAATTATGCAGATGAAGCGCAGGCTATTTAAATCCCCGCTTCATTTGCAATTTCAGATGTCTACATTTGCATCACTCCCTTGAAGGAGGAATCAAGTGTAGACATCCGTTAGGGTGTCATTAACTACTTCAGTCACCTACATTTGCATCCCTAGTCCGAACTAGGGAGCAAAAGTAGACGTACCCCTAGAGACAAGGAGAAGGTGGGCCGAGCTGGTGTCAACCACACTCCAGGTCTACAAAGGGAAGGCAAGGAGTAAAAAGTGAAGGGTGGAAGGGTGAAGCAGTTTTTCCCTGCAAGCTGAGCACTTGGGTGGCCACCCAGGAGAGATTCAGGTGCCACCCGGTGGATTGGCAGAGTGCCCGCAGCCGGTAGCATGGGTTTGTGTGTTGGCCTGTTGCCACTCGCTCAGCTTCCTACATTCATGGCTGGATCCTTTCCATGCATAAAGTCACTACAGTCTAGGCGTGGTGACCGACGGAGGGTCCCGGGTTGGTTTCTTGGGGGTGTTTATAACAGCTCTCCTCATTGTATGTAAACTCACTTTTCATTGCCATTGCCTGAGCGGTTTGGCTCGCTATGGCTGAGAGAAATACATGATGGATGCTCTTGGGGGTGATGGGCATCAATAATGGAAACCCAGCTGAACAGTTTTCAGCATAATCCAGAGCAGAGTGACTCTTGTCACATCTAGTTTATCCACTGCCGCCAGTGTTGCACGGTTTGCCTGGAGGTCATTCTAGGTTAGGGTGACATCAGGAAAGACTTGACTGTCAGATGGAAAACAACAGGCAACATCCATAAGAACATAAGAACAGCCATAATGGGTCAGACCAAAGGTCCATCTAGCCCAGTAGCCTGTGCCCCGGAGTGGGTGGACCGAAGACAATGATCAAGCGATTTGTCTCGTGCCATCCGTCTCCAGCCTCTGACAAACAGAGGCCAGGGACACCATTCCTACCCCCTGGCGAATGGCCTTTTATGGACCTAACCTCCATGAAATTATCTAGCTTCTCTTTAAACTCTGTTATAGTTCTAACCTTCACAGCCTCCACACATGTACCAATCTGTGTGGCCCAAGTATACTTCCTAGATTATGTTTACACGTCCAGTTGGGGTCAGATTCCTCCCTGCCTCCAAACCCTAAAAGCCAGCTACAATTCCCTGATCCTGTATTAACAGATGCCCCCCTTTCCTTGCTCCCATTGGAGATGCTGGCAGTTGGCAGAAGAGCTCACTGTGGGTGTTATACGAGCCGGCAGCTCCTTTTCATAACAGTCAGAGTCTCAGCCATTTGCTCCCCAAGGAGCAGAGAGAATTTGTCCTAAAGTGTTTCTCATTTGGAAGAACTTTAACGAAGCTGGAGTTGGCATCGGGTGTCCTTCTGTCTATCTGAGGTGGGGAGGGCCACCTTTAGCCCAGGGCCTGAACACCTCCCGACCTTTACTGTCCCGATCCTGTGAGGTCAGGAAATGCTGTGCTCTTCATCTCACAGCGGGAGGGCTGAAACCCAGCGAGCGGGTCAAAGGGATTTGCCCAAGATCACACCAGGATGACAGCACCCTTACCTCAAAATAAGCTACGCAGTTTCTGCTCCGCAAATTGCGTAGCTTATTTCCGCCTTATTTCGAAATAGCTTGGTGGATGAAACCAACAAGTGAGATGTACATTACCATATTCAAACACCATGGTTTGAATCAAGGAAGGATGAAGATGAGCAAAGTTTTAAAGGCTATCAATTAGCTTGTAAATAAGTGAGTTTTAACAAACGGCTCTGACTGATCCCCAAGTGGAGAATTATGTTCTTCACATGCAATTTCAAACTGGGAAGATGGCTGGAGAGCACAGCACCAATTTCAAAATAAAGTGCTATTCCAAAATGTTCCTTAACCCTCGTTCAATAAGGCTTACAGGGACGTCGGCATAGCAAACCCATTATAATGGGCTTCCTCTTAAGATGCAGAATAGCTATTTTGGGACACTGGCAGTATCCCAAAATAGCTTCACGGTGTAGACGTAGCTTTATTGTGCCTGGCAAATATTGTTCCCTGGCAGTAAGCTTTTCCAGAGCCTGAGCTGAGAACTATGTAAGTACAACATGATTATTGGAATGCAAATTAAAGACTCACAGTGTCTACACAAATACACAGGCTCTCTGCAAAGTTATGGGCATCTTTGGGGTCACAACAATTTCCATCTTGCAGAAAAAGTTGGATTGGGACCAGCTCTTCACAGGCGCCTGTAAGATGTTTCTTTTCATATTAACTATAGAGTAAAAATAAAAGTCGATCCCTCGCCAGCCATCTTCCCAATTTGAAATTGCATGTGAAGAATGTAATTCTCAATTTGGGGATCAGGCAGAGCCGTTTGTTAAAACTCAGACCTCTTATTTACAAGCTAATTAATAGCCCTTTGAAACTTTGCTCATCTTCATCCCTTCTTGATTCAAACCAAGGTGTTTGAATGTTGTACTGTACATCTCACTTGTTTGTTTCCTCCACCAAGCTATATTTTGCTGATTCTTGCCTCGCACCCTATTATCACAAGTCTTGAAATAGAATCGTCAATAGCACATTTCTCAGTGGGATAAAATGCTGCTAACCACATACTCAACATGGGAGCAACAGCGAAGTCAAAGAATAGCATCATTATTAGCACAAAGAACCCTACACAAAGACTCCTGAAACAGATGGAAAGACCTGCACCTCTTTTATTCTACTTACATTTTTGCACTGCATGAACCCCTGTGGTGGGTACAATTTGGGGCTCAGCAGTTTTGATCCAGGTCCAGGTCAAATGTGATTTCCCCCCTTTTTCTTATGCTCCCCGGTACTCTAGAAATGCTATCGATGGCAACATATTACAGAGGGGTCAAGTTTGGGCTTTGAAATCAGACTCTCCTCTAACAACTATTATTTAGCATAAAAATAGTTAAAATGTTAGGAAACACATCAAGTATTGTCAAGGCCCCCATGTTTAATTTCTTGAGGTGTTACCTCACGCAGTCACGTCTATTACTGGCAGTGTACGGAGCTAAGATCTGGGGCGGGGGGAGGGGTGGCTATGAAAGTAATGCCTCCTTCTTTCAGGAGATTCTCTCATGCCTCTGGACAGCTCAGCAGCCACTTACTTTTCCTGACACATCTGCCGCCTGGGAAAGAGGTGTGATGCTTATAGAGTTGTCACTGACAGTTATGGTGAGCTGTGTGCATTAGATGAAGTCCGGTTCACAGCATTTTTGGATATTAACTGAATGCGAAAAGCAATGTCCCTTCACCTCGTAACACTTGACACTTCTGTGGCACTGTCAGGACAGTAGGCCCTGGTCTACACTAGGGCTTTATTTCAAAATACCCTCCCCCTTAGGCTGAAGTAATAAGTGGAGCATTCTCACTACCAGGCCTGTTATTTCGAAAGAATGGTCCGCTCATTTTGAAATCTGGGCTCCTGCTTTCCTCGAGGAATAATGCTAATTTCAAAATAGTTATTTCAAAATAGCGGTCGTGTGGACGCTCCGGTACCACTATTTCAAAATAACGACTCCCCAGAGTTATTTGAACTAATTACTCCCCGGTGCTTCCTGGGGCTCTAAATCAAAGTAGCATACCCACATTAACAGAGCCCGCCTTGGACTCATTTCCAGGCTTCCCCGTAGTGAGGCCACACTATTTCAGGAGTTATTAAATCAATGTTGGTTATTTCAAAATAGTTTCCTAGTGTAGACATGCCCTGGTGGTCACCAGACGTTCCAAAGTAGTCCTTCACCATGACAATTTGCCTATGAAGGCTTTATGCGTTGGAAGCTGTCACTTTCGGCAACGAGAAACCATATGTTTGTCTTGATTGTTTTATTTTCTTCTGATTTGGACAGATGGAAAACAGCCCTCATCAAAGCTCCAGGCACTCTGTAAAACACAAACTAGCCGTTAGCACAATAGCGAATGCCATCCCCTTCCCCTCACACCAGTTTCCCTCCCATCCCGCTCTCCACTGCAGCATAAATGAAGGACAACAGACCCCATTGAGTACAAAAAGTGTGTGTGTGGAGGGGAGAGTTTTTTGCAGAGCTGAGGGTCCCTCATGGAGCAGGTTCCCCGGCTCTCTGGGCCCTTGGTCTATTGGTCTGTGTTTTAATGAAAGGTCTCCCCAAGCACAAGATGACACCATTACATTTTACGTAGTAAAGAAGGCTACAGCCCAGCCCAATATCTACTGAATATGGAACTTTGTCTTTTCTGAGGTGTGGCCCCTACCAATGCTCAGACAAAGGGTTTCATAGAGCTCCTTGACCTTCCCCTGGATCCTTGTTGGCGTCTCTGCTTTCCCCACACCTGTTTCATGACACCTGGGCAAAGGCTGAGCATGGAGTTAGCATCTTCTCTCTGTAGCATCCCAAGCTCCTTAACAAGGCCAGTACCGTTCCCATGTTACAGGTTATCATGTTTAAGAGCAGGTTAGACAGACACCTGTCAGGCATGGTCTAGACAGCACTTGGTCCTGCCATGAGGGCAGGGGACCAGACTCCATGACCTCTTGAGATCCCTTCCAGTTCTAGTGTTCTATGAGTCTATGAAGCAATGGAAAGTTTAAGTGACTTACTCCAGGTCACGTCGCAGGGCAGTAGCAGAGTCAAGTCTACGGACTCCCGTTCTCATGCTCTACAAACACGAAATGTGGCTTCTCTTAGGGTACGTCTACACAGCACTCATAGCTTGAAATCAGCTATGCAATATGGGCTATGCAAATTGCGTAACTTATTTCAAGACAAGTATCCGAAGGGTAGCCGTGTTAGTCTGGCTCTGAAAAAGCGACAAGGAGTCCTGTAGTACCTTATAGACTCACAGATGTATTGGAACACAAGCTTTCGTGGGCAAAGACCCACTTCATCACATGCATCTGACGAAGTGGGTCTTTGCCCACAAAAGCTTATGCTCCAATACATCTGTTAGTCTATACGGTGCTACTGGACTCCTCGTCATTATTTGAAGACAGTCTATTTCAAAATGTGGAGCTGTCTACACAGCACCAACTTTCAAAAGCGACTGTTATTCTGAAAAGTCCCTTAACCCTTGGAGAACAAGATTTACTGGGACGTCAGCATAGTGCACCCGTTATTTTGAAAGGTATTTTGAAATAACGGGTGCACTGTCAAGACGTGGCATACCCTATTTTGGAATACTGGAAGTATCTCGAAATAATGCTGCAGTGTAGACGTACCTCATTGTTCTGTACCAGCAGTGTGCCTTAGGCTTTGTCACAAACACTGTATGCAGCGCTTTGTTTAGATTTATCATTCCCTCCAATCCAAAGCTCTAGATACCTTGCTGACCTAAAAAGCCACTAAAATATGCATTTACACATAGCTAGACTTATCTGTAAAATGAGGTAGGATGTATTGTTGTCATGATGATCACTTGGAGGTCAGATTGCATCTTGCAAATAGTAAATGTACTTTCTACTATTGTTATACTGAATGAAATTCCAAAGCCCTGACTTAGACAAAACTTCTTTTTACTTTAGTATTCGTCCCATTGTCTGGACCCTACACCTCCTGTCCTGTCAGTGGGGAATGGAGAACACACTGCCTTTCTTAGGTTGGTGAAAACCCTTCTGGGGTGCATCTACACAACACCCTTGCCTCAAAATAGAAGCACTCCAGGGTGCGTCTACACAACACCCTTGCCTCAAAATAAGCTATGCAATGTGCTCTGTGCAAATTGTGTAGCTTATTTTGAGGTAATTTTTGAAATAGCTTATTTCAAAATTTGGCGCCATCTACACAGTGCCAAATTTTGAAATAAAGCGCTATTCCAACAAGTCCCTTAACCCTCATGGAACAAGGGTGACAGGGATGCCAGAATAGCGTGCCCGTTATTTTGAAATCTATTTTGAAAAAACGGGCATGTTTAAAGATGTGGAAGTGCTATTTTGGGATACTTCCGGTATCCTGAAATAGCCCCGCTGTCAAGACGTAGCCCTGGTGGGTCATGTGGATATGCACCATCGCAGTGGCTGTAAGCCCACCTCATCTAAAATGGATATACCTTTCTAGTGTAGACATACCCACAGGTATTACACTGAGCGGGACCGAAGAAGTAAGTACCATAGCTACATTGTTCCAGTTTAGTTTTCAGTGGTGGAGCTATTAATTCAGGTTACAGCTGCCCTATCCTTAGATTGCTTTAGTTTTTCTGAGCCGTTCCATGGTTATTAATCTTGGCATATTGGCTTTTCAGCACAAAATTGCCCTAGTGTGTCAAACGAAGAGCATACCTCGGGAGAAACACAGCCCTGCAACGTGCAAGCTAGACGCACTCCCCAGCTTGTTTGCAGCATCAGTTAGTAGTCCGGGGCTGGGATCCTGATCAGGGTTTTGAACTGCAACGCCTAATGGCACAAGTCCATTCATCGCCATTTGTCATGGGTTGGCTACCGCCACAGGGAAGTGGCATGGTTGTGTCCAGAAGGCAAAAATTAAAAAATAAGTTCTCTTTGGAATGAGTCACTCGAGGGGCATCTAGTCTCCTTAATGAAAAGTTACAAGAAGTTAGCGATTGCTTTTTGTGAGCCAAAGAAGGGCCTGATCTAAAATCCACTCACGTCCGTTGGAATCTTTCCATTAATTACAGTGGGATTTGGATTGAGATCAAAGCGTGCAGCGTGCATGTGCTTAAAAATACACTGCACAGTCCCGTGGAAGGAAGAAACAGGATTAATGCAGCAAAACAGCAAGCCCGGGAGATGGGAATATTAATGTTGTGTGTTGGTGAAGGAGGGCGCAGTTAAGAGGAAGGAAGAGGGTGTCAGAACCAGCATACAATTTTCAATCTTCTTCTGAATGATGCCTGCTATTTCTAGACTGCTCATCATGCTTATAAGCTTCAGAGTGGGAGCTGAGTTAGTCTGTAACAGGAAAAAACTTAAAAAACAACAAATAGACTGGTAGCACCTTAAAGACTAACAAAACATGTAGATGGGATCATGAGCTTTCGTGGGTGCAACCCACTGTCATCTGAAGAAGTGGGCTGTGCCCGTGAAAGCTCATGATACAATTTACATGTTTTGTTAGTCTTAAAGGGTATGTTTACACAGCAAAGTTATTTCAAAATAACTTTACTAGCGTCTACACAGCCACACTGCTATTTCGAAATTAATTCAAAATAGCGGAGCACTTATTTCGAATTTGGTAAACCTCATTCCATGAGGAATAACGCCAAATTCGAAATAGCTATTTCGAAATAAGTCCTGTGTAGACATTTATACCGAAATAGGGGGCCTCCAGCCTTTCCAGGGTGCCCTGGTGGCCACTCCAGCCTC
>JANRFK010004440.1:43895618-43923567 GCA_030068395.1 Apalone spinifera | reverse complement strand
GGGGTTGCAAGTGCTTTGGATGATAGGGTCATAATTCAAAATGATCTGGACAAATTAGAGAAATCGTTTGAGGTAAATAGAATGAAGTTTAATAAGAACGAATGCAAAGTACCCACTTAGGAAGGAACAATCAGTTTCACACATACAGAATGGGAAGTGACTGTCTAGGAAGGAGTACTGCCGAAAGGGGTTTAAGGGTCATAGTGGACCACGAGCCAAATATGAGTCAACAGAGTGACACTGTTGCAAAAAAAAGCAAACATGATTCTGGGATGCATTAACTGATTAGGCCTCAGTTGGAGTATTGTGTCCAGTTCTTGGCACCGCATTTTAAGAAAGATGTGGAGAAATTGGAGACCAGAGAAGAGCAACAACAATGATTAAAGGCCTAGAAAATATGACCTATGAGGGAAGACAAAGAATTGGGCTTGCTTAGTTTGGAAGAGAGAAGACTGAGAGGGACATGAGAGCCGTTGTCAAGTATCTAAAAGGGTGTCACAAAGAGGAGGGAGAAAAATTGTTCTCTTTGGCTTCTGATAATAGGACAAGAAGCAATGGGCTTAAATTGAAGCAAGGGAGGCTTAGGTTGGGCATTAGGAGAAACTTCCTAACTATAAGGGTGGTTAAACACTGGAATAAGTTGCCCAGGGAGGTTGTGGAATCTCCATCACTGGAGATATTTAAGAGCAGGTTAGACAGACATCTATCAGGGATGATCTAGACGGTGCTTGGTCCTGTCGTGAAGGACTTGATGACCTCTCGAGGTCCCTTCCAGCTCTAGTATTCTATGATTCGTGATTATATATATACTTGTTAGTCTCTAAGGTGCACTGGACTACTTGTGTTTTTATAGTAAGTGAATGTGACAAATTGTTACACATGCAGGGATTTCATTTGGAATTTCAGTATATTGGGTGTGATTCTAACCTGATCCAATGCTTCCTTAGGATGAAATGGGTAAGGCACATCACGTTCATAGCCAATGGTACACAAGGGAGTGGTGTGACCAGCATCGTCTCCAATCATCTTTGCTTTGCTTGGCCTAAGGATCAGGTATCTGTTGTGCAATTCGAGGGCACTTTTCAGTGCGAGATGCAGACCCTAAACTTCAGAGCTATCGCCAGGCAGTTTAACCACTCCACCGCCACTCTTGATTTCCACCAGTGTAAAGCCAGAGTAATCCCACTGAAACACAAAAAGTTGGTTCGATTTGCCCCAGAATAAGGGAGCTCAGAAGTAACCAAAGAGCCCGTAAAATCATGGTGGTTTTTGAAAGCAGCCCAACCTGTCAACCCTCTCTTCAATTTGTTTCCGTAGGACTTAACACCAGTCACATGGCCTTCACAATGAACTGGAAAAATTAATCTCTTCGTAGCTGACACTTTAAATGTCAAGTTTGAGCCTGGAGTAAATTTTCACAGTCAAGTTATAAACCCCCTGAAAACTGGATTTAATAACGGTAACGCTGACAAAGCCTCTGCCACAGCAAAGCTGGTGGGTGCCACTCTAATGTACCTAGCACACAGCTAGACTGAAAACCAGAGACGGTGATTTACTGTTGCTAGCTTGCTGCATTTCGAAAGGTCTTGTAATGGAAAGGACTTATTTTTTCATCCTGGTTAGAGTCTGGATCAACAGACAGATTAATAATTATAGTTTCTGCAGGTTATTTTACTAGACTCACTCAGGAAAATTATTATTGTTATTGGCAGTGGGAATTATATACTAATTTCCCATGTACCAAACTGAAAATTTGCTCCATTGCATCCATCAAAGCAGCTGTGTTATAAAGCATAAGAGTTGAACTTGCTGTGACTTAATATAGCGAGCCTAAAAAGGGTGATGTGCTAGGTATTGGCAGTCTGGGCTGCACAATAAGCCACATACACTCTGAAAATAATACGCTGTCCATGTCCTGGGTGACTGACAACAATCGTTTATTTTCCAGCTCTGATCAATATGTTATGCACATGGGTGTTGATAGGAAAATTCCTTGATAATTTTCTTGCATCAGAGCTTATTTGCATCTCGCTCCAGCCAAGCACTAACACATGGATTTAAGTCCCACTGAGGTTAATGTAGGTTTTACACATATGCTTAAGCATTGCCTAAGCCATTGCTAATCTGAGGCCTTATGTAATACTAAGCGAAAGTGGGGCCATGTGATGAGTGTAGAGTTGTAGAAATGAAGACCAGCTACGTGGTTACTCCATATATACACTAGAAGAGTGACACTGCATTGCTTGGGTCCTTAACTCAATTAAGTTTTGTTTTTTGGAAAATAAAATGAAAAGGTCCAGGCTTAATTTAAATCATTGCTCTGGGTGGGGCTGGGGAGGAGGGGTTCAGGGTGCAGGCTGCCCCAAGAAGAGAGGACAAGCTCAGCCCTCTCTCACTGCAGCAGCTTGGGACCAGGTGAGAAGTGCCTCTCCACGGCCGCTGCAGCTCCAGCAGGCACAGCCAGGAGAGGGGTGCATGTCCCCCGGCTGGGGAAGGTCCAGGTTTGTCTGCCCCCTGCGCTCCCCAGCCAGAGTGAGGAATGCAGCCAACTGTGCACTTTCCCCTCGCTCCCTAACAAAGGGGAACAGCTGGCAATGTTCCTGTATGAATTGGGGCCGGGGGAGCTTTAACCTCCCCTTGCCCTCCTGAAAGGGTGCCGGGTTGTGTGTGGGAGGCTCAGGGTTGGAGCAGTCCTAGACTGGAGAGGGGAGGAATGTGCCACCAGCCAGCCCTTTTCACCTGCCTGGTGATTCTGTCTCTTTTCTGTCTGGTTTGAGGAGAATCAATCCCATTCCAGGCACAGCTCATTATCCTGGCACAACCAAACCCTGACCTTCTAAATGACGATAACAGGAAGCTATATACTGACTTAGAATCATAGA
Organism: Apalone spinifera; assembly: GCA_030068395.1. Taxonomy (NCBI): domain Eukaryota; kingdom Metazoa; phylum Chordata; order Testudines; family Trionychidae; genus Apalone; species Apalone spinifera. The sequence goes on along the minus strand of JANRFK010004440.1, from coordinate 43,920,685 downwards.
ACCATAGAGCTGGAAGAAACCTCAGAAGGTCATCAAGTCCAGCCCCCTGCCCTAGGCAGGACCAATCCCAACTAAATCAACCCAGCCAGGGCTTTCTCAAGCCGAGACTTAAATACCTCTAGGGATGGAGTCTCCACTACTTCCCTAGGTAACCCATTCCAGTGCTTCACCACTCTCCTAGTGAAATAGTTTTTCCTAATATCCAACCTGGACCTCTCCCCCCACAACTTGAGACCATTGCTCCTTGTTCTGCCATCTGTCACTAGGACTTGGGTGGTCCTAGCTCTTCCCGTTTAGGAGGCGTTCTTGAACCGACAGACAGACACACAGACAGACAGACTCTCTCAGACACATAGGAGACGTCATCGTGGGATGTGGCTGTGGTGTCCCAGGCTGCTCAGTTATAGATCACTTATGACTGCCACCTGACCAGACCACGGCGCACCCCTCCCCTCGCAGCCTTAGACCCACATGGTGTGGTGCTCCAGTGCTCTGGCAGCAATTCAAAGGGGCCCGGGGCTCAGCTGCCACTGTTGCCACAGTAGCAGTGGCAGTGGCAGGGAGCCCCTTTGAATCTCCGGGCCCCGGGGCATATGCCCCCATCAATGGACCTATACAGTGCCCACCCTATTGCTAAGCTTTGGGACTGATGAGATTGCATCTTATCCTACCAAACACCATTGGGGCTGTTGCTGTCTCCTTCCCTTTCTCCGCTGGATTCCTCCTTGTTTGTTTTCTCCATCGGTGCACTCCCCTGTAGTGAGAAGATGGGCTGCTCTCTGAAGCAGGTTTTTTAAATTACATATATGCCTAGCATCTAGCATAATAAGTCCTTGATCACTAGCTGCTGTTGTCTGTGCTTGTCAGATACAGCATCAAGCATGCAAGATCCCTGATCCTGGGCTGCAATCCCTCACGGGCTACAGCAATAAAATAAATCATCCTAACAAAGCCCTGAAGAGCCTCAAACACAGCCCAGGATCTTGACGTTCACCAAGAATTTTGAACCTGGGTCACACTGGTCAGAGTCTACTTTGAAAAACTGAGCGGTTCAGCGGAACAAGCCAAATTCAGCTGGGAGCTGGGCTCTGTATTTCAATGTTTACATTTTTAAAAAGTGGTTGTGTAAATATGCAGGTGTGGATCGTCTCATTACGTATTCCTCAGCAGTTTCCCTGGAGTCAAATTAAGTGAAGAATCGTATCATACCCAAAGCATTTCAAATGGCCTGGGATTATGACACAATGGTGCAAATTATGGCATAACCCCCCCGTGGGGAGCTAGAAAACATCTCACAACTCTAGACTCCTTTCACACAACTTAGCAAACAACATCTTAAGTGTGCATAGCAAATTATAGTATTGCCCTGTATCCTTCCCTTGGATTTGCATATCCGTTCTCCATTAGAGACAAGAGAAGTTACGTTTGTGTAGCCAAAGGAAGAATTTGGCTGTATAGATACTAGAAGATTTACCCGGCATTCTTGGGACCTTAACTCAAATAAGGTTTGTTTTTCTTCATTTAAATCATTGCTCTGAGTGGGGCTGGGAAGGAGGGGTTCAGTGAGCAGGCTAGCCCAGGGAGAGAGGGCAACCCCAGCCCTCTTTCACTGCAGCAGGTTGGAACCAGGTGGGGAGGGATAGCTCAGTGGTTTGAGCTTTAGCCTACTAAACCCAGGGTTGTGAATTTAATCCTTAAGGAGGCCATTTAGGGACCTGGGGCAAAATCTGTCAGGGATGGTGCTTGGTCCTGCTGGTTAGGGCGGTGGACTAGACTCAATGACCTCTCAAGCTCCCTTCTAGATTTATGAGATGGTATATTTCATTTCACTGTTGTTGTGGTGGCTGTTACAGCTGGAGAAGGGGTGCATGTCCCCCCAGATAAGAATAATACACCATATGAGAAGCTGTACTGGTTCTCTGGGGTACAGGATTGTGAGGGAGCCAGGCTTCCATGGGAAAGATAATAATTAGTACACAGGGAACAGAAGCAGCTAGAGTCTAGTTACTTTGCAAAAGCCAAGTGGCTGCATTACTGGGAATGGCTGGAGAAAAACAGTAGATGAAGGATCCAGTCACAGTAGCTGCTGGCTTAGCTAGTCCTTACTCAGCGTCTCTGTCACTGTAATTTAGAAGTGCTGCCTCCTGCTCTTCCTTCTTGATCATTTCCAAGAACCCATCCTAACACATTGCAGCCAAGTCGGACTGGTACCTGATGCAGGCAAAGTGTAACACACTAACACACCAACACACGTTCAACGCAAACCAAAGGGCTAGCATAATTTTCTCATTTACTTTGATGCCAAACAACCATCTTTTCCTCAGAGAGGCAGCAGCCATCTAGATAATCTCCAAGTTTCATGCCTCTCATGGTGTGGGGAGGTAAAATCATCTTTGGAGAAGGGTTTTGCCACATGATACATTTTGTGCAGTTATCAATTCCCATCAGACAATAGGTCACCCACTGGTTGAATATGGGACTGGTCTTGCTCTGGTGGCTGATTCTCATAAAAATCTTCTGGAGCTCTTGTAACCCACACACCTAGGCTAGGTCTATACTGCACTCTCTTGCACAAGAGAATATGCAAATGAAGCGAAGCAGTGAATACTGCTGTGCCTCATTTGCATACTTAATTGCTCCTTTTTGCACAAAAGCCCCCTCTTGCGCAAGAGCCATTCTTCCTGAAAAAATGCAGTAGAACGGCTCTTGCATAAGAGGGGGATTTTGCGCAAAAAGGAGCCATGTAGCCCCTTGCGCAAAAATGGCAGCTCATTCAGTATGCAAATGAGGAGCAGCAATATTCACCGCTTTGCCTCATTTGCATATTCTCTTGCACAAGAGAGTGCAGTACAGACGTAGCCTAGGGTACGTCTACTCTTCAATGCTATTTCAGGATACCAGAGGTATCCCAAAGTAGCTACCCTGTGTCTTTTGAACACGTCCGGTATTGCGAAAGACAGCAGATGCGTTATTTTGGCAGCCCTGTAAAACTCACTGCATGAGGTTAAAGGGATGTCTAGAAGTAGCGTTATTTCAAAATCTGGCGCTGTGTAGATAGCACCAAATTTCGAAATAGCCTATTTCGAAAAAGAATCAAAATAAGATACGCAATTTGCATAGTGCAAATCGCATATCTTATTTCGAGTTAAGGATGCAGTGGAGACGCACCCCTAGCGTGGGTCACTGTCCCATGCAGTGGCACTTACACCACTTACAGCGAGCGATAAGAACCAGGGAACTCTAGAGCGTGAGCTGAAATTCAACTGGCTTTATAGCTCAAGTTGTGGAGGCTCCTATACTAAGCTCCAGGGGCCCCAGGTTCACATCTGTCTAGTGGTAGTTATGCTATCAGCCAGTGATGTTATTTTTTGCCCAAGTGACGGAGGCATATATTTTTAACGCTGGAGGTCCAGGATTCATTCTCTAACAAAGACCTGTCGATGGGGGTCATTATACTTCCAGTGTTCATTAGAGATTGTGATCCTTTTTTCAATGGCTGCTCAAATTTGCGGGGGTGGGTGGGAGAAGGAAGTGAGAGCTTGAGTACATTGCATACTCTGTCTCGGAGAATATTTCATCATAGCCCTGAGACTTACAGGCGGTGTGTGTTTTTAATTTCATTCTGCTTTGAAGTGATGCTGTGGTTAAAAAAAGCTTTAATTTTTAATTGCATTTCAGTTCCAGGGTGTCTTCAATTTGAGGGCAGTTTTAATAATTAACGAGAGTGAGCTAGCGCAGCATATTAAAAACAGCCCCCAAAATTGCAGCTCTTCAATCATTGTGTTACAATGCAGCTGCACTCCCAACATGGGGCTTTATGGAAAAGAACAGCTTCACTGATATAATTTAACATGAACAATCGCCTCCTTCATTCACAACTAAACCATGGCAGTCCATGTACTGGGTTCATTCTGGGTGTGATTCCATCGGCTTCATGTTTGACATCAAATGGCTCTCCCGTTTCTTTTGGGTCATCATTCCACATGACAAAATTGCCTTTAAGAATCTTGGCCTGAGACTGGTTGCCAGTCTGAACAATACACCCTCCTGGGTCAACTGTTGTTTCAGTCAGGTCCTTGTCACCCCATGACTCAAATCCAGGAGGAATGAAGAGTGGTATAAACGGCACACTGGTAAGTCAGTAGAAGTTCACATATCTGAATGGGCTCCAAAAGGGGTTGTCAAGAACTAGCCCACTCAATTAGACTCATTAGCTCTGGCCCTACAATTGACAGGTATTTCCCCTTCCTCTTCTCCTTTTTCTGTATTAAATTGTGAGAGTCCCTCCTTTTTTTCCTCTGCTCAAGCTCATCTGAAGAAGTGGATTTTGACCATGAAAGCTCATGATACCATCTACGTGTTTGTAAGTCTCTGAGGTGCCACAGGACTACTTGCTGGTTTTAAACGTTACCGACTTACTTGGCGACCCCTCTCGGATTCTTTTGACCTTGACGAGTAACATTTTGTGAAACCTAGAGCTCAAGTGGGATGAACAGTCTGGGAGCCATTTACTGGCTCTCTACTCAGCTGGGAACGCCTCCCTGAGACATCCATGGTCAGCTATGAGTTTCCACCTCTGCAACAGCAGAGATGTGTCAAATTCCGGAAGTGTTACATGTGCGCAAGCCCATCATTACAGCCCCCATGAACCACTCCAAGTCAGGGGAGGGGAGAGCTCAGTGGTTGGAGCATTGGCCTATTAAGCCCAGCATTATGAGTTCAATCCTTGCAGAGGCAATTTGGGGCAAAAAATTTGTCAGGGATGGTACTTGGTCCTGCTGTGAAGGCAGGGGAGTGGACTTGATGACCTTTCAAGGTTCCTTCCAGTTCTAGGAGATAAGCAATCTCCTTTAATTTAAAAGTCCTATAAGGAGAAGTAGCATTTTTCTAAAAACAGCCTCTCTCCCCCTAACAGCTTGAGAGAATCTTTTTTCCCAGATGCCCACTCCCGTCTGGAGGGCTAACAATCTCCTCGGGCTCTCCTCAGTGTGTGTCTCAATTACGGGAACAGCCTTCTCTCTGACCTTGACAGATGAAGGCTCTCTACCATTCATATCCATTTAGAATATGGCCGCAAAGATCATTTTCCTACCCCCTCTCCCCTAATCTCTCCCCTGGCTTCTGCTCCTCCGTCACATCCAAGAAACTACTTGGATGTCACTGTGAAGGTCCTTCACGGCCTATCCCCTCCTTCTCTATCACGTTTTTTTCTCAACTTCCACCTCCAACTGGCCTACAGTACCAGCCTCCTTCGCCTGCTTCGAAAAGGTGCAAATAAACCCTTGTTGGACTTCCCCCAGGCCATGCTTGGTTCCCCATTCCTTAACATACTCCTTTTCCCTGAGGTCTACAAAGAAACTGATCACAGTGAGGATGCTAGTATTCAAAGACTGATACTTATCACGCTTCCCTTTAAATGTCTCCTCTTTGAACAGACCCATTATGGGTCTCCTTGTTCACTGGTTGGTTTATAATAACAAATAAGTTACAAAGAAAGAGAAAATAGGTTCTACTTGTAGGACGGGAAATGAAAAAATAAACTAATCCATTTCATGAATGGGTCTCTATCCTGAGGCTGCTTTTTTAGAACTTCATGTGAGACATTTGCTGGTCCTACCCAATAGTCCCTCCTGGCCTGATGTCATCTTCCTCGTGAAACTCCTACATACTGAGGATTACAGCTTGTGCTACCAGCTCACAGCAAGATCCAGAAATGAATTACCAGAGAGCCTGAATGGTCCTCACTCCAAGACAGAGGTCTGTTCATATCATCTTTAGATAATTGACAGGCCATCTGGAATAATTTACACAGCCTCCCACTTTTAAGACTGATTGAATTAAATATTTCAGTGGGTTTTTTTCTAGTGCAGTTACTTCCTTTGCTCTCCCAAATCTTAAACCCCTTCCCACCCCCTGAAGCAAAAGCAAAGAGGCCAATTCTAAGACGCTCTGTAGAGTTTCATCTCAACATTGCTTTGAAACACAATAAAACTGGAAAATCAATACACACTCTAATAGATTGCTGGGCAGTAACGAGTTGGATATTAAAGCATAAGCAGGGCCATGTGAGATGCAATAAAGTAAATTACCCTGCTGAACTGTATTGATTGCTGTGATTAGTATTCACTAGGGTGATAAAACGTATATAATGACTGTCAGAGCTGTTCAGACTTCAGTGATAGATCTGGTTGGACATGAGGTAACAGAAGGGCCAGGGCAAAAGAGGCTACATTTTTAATTAATGAGAAGCTTTAAAAAGTTGTAGGTTCACCCGTGGGCGGTGGGTGAAGGCAGCCAAAGCCACGCCCCTTCTGTCCAAAGCCACACCCCCTTCCTCTGAGACCATGCCCCTTCACAACCTTCCGCCTTCCTCCACTCCGCAAGCCAAGGTCTGCCCAACCCCCATCTTCCCTTGCCTATGTTACCCTCTGTCCATGGGTTCACCTCAGTATTTGCATTCCGGTTCATGACAAGACATGCCGCGTTAGGCAGCTCACCTGTACTATAGCCCCCAGCTCAGAAAGCAGTGTGATAATGCTGCGTATTAATAAAATGTCATAAAATGTATTCAGTCCATTGAGACAGCAAATATCACGGCAACCGTAAGACTGGAAGGGGCTACCTCTTCTCTTTACCAAGGCCCCTGTGTTACCCTAGCAATTGTCTATTACTTAACTGGAGATTGTTTTTTCATAGGCAGGAGTGAATGAGGAACAGAACAAAAAAATTGGATGCATAGCTCAGAGCTTTATCTTCAGAGGAGACTATGAATTTCCTCTTAGAGCTGGTCACAAAAATTAGACAGAACAGTTTTCCACAGGGAAACGCCGTTTGATCAGAATTGAAACATTTTGCGGGTCCGCAATGAATCTGATGAAATGGCTGACGAGAGAATGGTTTCCTTTCAGTAGAGTACAATGTTTTCATTTTGCCTGCATCATTCCCATTCATTTCTGACTTACAGATATAAACCATATTACAATGAATGTGGTGGGGGTTCTATTTAATATTTTATTATTATGTTTTGACATTATTAAAATGAAACCTTTCAACGTTTTGGAATTAAAGGGTTTTTTTTCTCTCCAGGTTCCCATGAAATGGAAATCCCATTTTCTAACCAGCTCTAATCTTTTATCTTCCTTCTGAACCAAGCATGACTCTTGCCAGGCAAGACACAGAATTAGCTGTTGAATCCAGCTAGTCCATATCAACTAGGCCCTGATCCTGCAAGATGGGAGGGGCCAGGTACATGGATCAGTCTGTAAGAGCACCTTACAGAATTGGGGCTTTGGCCTCCATTTTAAAGCAGGGCGTGAACTCTGGAATCTGTCGGCTATAGGAGAAAGGCAAGTTGTCCAGAATTATTCATCTATTTACTGTTTCATTTCTCATGATTCCATATGCTTTCCACACAGTTACACAGCACATAAAAGAGCCACTGAAGACACAGAAAAATTCAATAATTAGGCATCACACAGGTTTTAAATTAAGCTTGGGCTACACAATTTGTTTTAAAAAAGAGGCCATAGGAGAGTTGTTGGGACTTTTGTTTTCAAATTAAAACCAAATGACAGGAACGCATTACTGGTCATACATGATACCTCACTGCACTGCAGAGTCAACCGCATCATCAGGAAGAGCGATTTCTGCCGAAGTTGTCCCATTTGACTTCAGATGGGAACCTCACTGGCTTAAAGTTTACATGTTCTTAAGTGCTTTGCTGGATCTGCGCCTGAGCTAAGAGCGGGCTTTCATTTATCTTTTAATCAAAAGAAATGACTTGGCCAGTATTTTCCGAAATCTGCTCGTTCATTTCTTTGTAGCCAAGATTTGAACTATTTTCTATGGTTAAATCACATCGACTATGTAAGCAGTCTTTATATCGTGCATCAGTTTTCCAGCAGCATTACTTCAGAAAATATAGACAGTTGGTTGACAAACCTGACTGCATTGTAGACCTGGCCATTATGGTAATTAAAATCGAGAGTGCCAGGTGCTTTAATTGGATTTAATCATTATTGTACTCAGTTATTTTTATTGCATGCTATAATGCCATACTAGTCATCAGTGTTCTTAGGCTGCATTCATGTTTCCCACCTTTCAAGAACAAGTGACATACTCCATTTTCTTCCTTCGCTTGCCATGATTTCAGCAGGGAAAGGGTTAAGAAGCTGCTCCGGGCGGGAGCAGCCCCACTGTGATTCAGCCACAAGTTCACACCATGAATGGCAAACTTTAAAAGAAGGAAATTCTGCCTAGTTGTGGAAGTGCCAAATTCCCAGCTATCAGGAAGGGGCCTGGTAGGGAGCAGAGCCCACAGCTGGGCCTAAAGATGACTCCAACTCTCTTAAGACAAAAGGAGGCCGTATTCTATAACTTCTCTGGGCAGTCAGCGGACTTTAGAGTTGAATTGTGACTTGTCCATGGTCCTGCTAATGGGAAAGAGACATGTGTTCTGGCTGACCCTATCTGTATGTTTCTTTCTCTTTTGCTGAGTTTTTCATTTGTTCTTGGAGTCTCCAAAAGGTGGGACCTACTCAGAACAACACAGCTGGAGATCTGAAAACTCTTCCTTGCCAGAGCACTTCCCCCCCCACTCCCACACAAACACACCCACACTGGACCCAATTGAATGTACCAACCCGTCAAAGCCCCTAGAGGCCACTGTGTTAGAAGATTGTATGTAAAGGAAAGAGGAGTTTCTAGGGTCTAATCCTGAGTGGGTGTAAATGGGCACAGCCCCACTGAAACCAGTGGGATTACACCAGCAGAGGAGCTGGTCCATAAAGGGGACTGCCTTTGTAATAAGCAGCCGATCCGCTGTGTCTTGAGGTCCCTTACACTGTGACGGATTCATCCCAAGGGCGACTGACCACGGGGTCAAATGTCAGTAGGAAGGGACTGAGAATCTCTGGAGCTAAGGCCAAAAGGAAATAAAAGCCGATGTAAGTGTGTGAAAGGTTGAGGGAAGTACCAGAAAACTGTAACACGGCTGTGTTCGTTTCAAGGGAAAATGACATTTTGATTAACAAACATAAGAGCGGCCAGACTGGGTCAGACCAAGGGTCCATCTTGCCCGGTGTCCTGTCTTCTCACAGTGGCCAATTCCAGATGCCCCAGAGGGAGTGAACAGAACAGGGAACCATCAAATGATCCCTCCCCTGTCGTGTACCCCCAGCCGCTGACAAACGGAGGGATGAAGTATAAAGAGGGCAACTGGGTGATCGGAGCCCTCGGCCCTTTTAATCGCTGCTGGAGCCCTGGGCAGAGTGCTCCGGACTGAGCCAAAGACTCACTGGGGAGGGTGCGGCACCAAGGGCTGGCTGCCCCCAGCTTTGCCCTTTCTGCCTGAGGCCCCACCCCTTCCAGGAGCGTGAAGTCACCTCCCCTCACCCCCATCAGACCCAGGGCCTGAGCAATTCTGTCAGGCCCCTGCCCTGTCTACAGGTGAAATTCACTTCAAAGAAAAGACTTAAGGGAGGCCTACGTGTGGGCCCTCTGCTGGTGTGAACACACCTCAGGGTGGCAGAAGAGGAGAAGAACAGCATCATCGAATGGCAAACACCGCCACTAGGCAGATTTGAACTTGGGACCTCAGCAGCTTGAGATAGAAAACCAGCTGGTGCTTAGCTTCAGCTCCCTTGTTCTTATCTCGGTGTAAGTGGTCTAAGTGCCACTCCATGGGACAGGGACCCTTGATCATCAATCAATCAAACCAGGAAGTGTCCTACTTTATATTCTCATTTGTTTTGCCCAGCTTATGTTTAAATGACCCAAGCAATGGGCTTCTACCACTTCCCTTAGGAATCTATCCACTGCTCAAACCAGCTTCACAGACAGAATGCTTTCCCTGCTAATCAGACTCAAGCAATTTCATCCTTGTCCTCTGATGATACTTGTGCATCGGCTAAACAATCCCTTTCTCTGCACAATGCCTACATCCTTCAAACTTCTGATGGCAATCAGCACCCCCGCAATCACCCTTAAGCTGAGCCAAGGCCCACACAAAGACAGACTCATTGATTTCACAGGGCTTTTGATCAGGCCCTAAGCCTATTTTTCCTTTAAGATATTTTGTCACAGGGCCTGGTTGCTTTGCAAACCAGGCTCATCTAGGGCTCAGTGATTATTTTGCCTTTATCCAAGTTAGCTCTAAGCAAACAACCCAAGGAAAAGAATGCTGATAAAACACTGATAAAGATACCGCTGCTTACACCTTGTCCTCTTTCTGAGTCCATGTTCTATGATTTAAAAGAGAAACTTGAATTTGGAGGAGCACATCCACCAGAACAATCCAGCACAGGGCCTCCCATATTCAGCAAACAGCCTGGGAACTGGAGAGCAATTCCTGGTGTCAGAGCGTGGTAAGTAGAATGCTACATTAGCACGTCAAGGCCTTTTAGTGTTGTTCCATGCCGCATCCCTTCTTCGAAATCTCTAGCCTTTGTGAACGGTAAGCGAACCCCAAAATGAAGTGTGACAACGCTTACAGCCCAGATGCACAAGGGTGATAGAAGGAAGCTAGATGCAAGGGGAAGCAAATTATCTCCTTTCTCCCTGGGCTATTCTTGGTCAACTGATTAATGCAGGGCTGGCAGTGGACTTTCTTGCTTCTCACAACCTGGCTCTCGGAATGGGCTAATTTCTTTACAGGAAAGCATCAAACACATCCAAACTCTGTATAGAGACAGAGTCAGATGCACAGTAGCACAATATTCACTGTACTAAAATACACAAGAACATATTCTGCTCTTGGGTGTGTCTACACTTGTACCCTAGTTCGAACTAGGGATGCAAATGCAGGCCTTCGAAATTGCTGATGAAGCGGGGATTTAATGATCATTTTTTGAGGAGTAGCGTTAGTTCGAACCAAGGGGTTTGGTTTGAACTAATGCATCCCGGCGCGCATTTCCTGGTTCGAATCAGCTGGGATTCGAACTAACGCTCGGGCAAGATTATGCTAATGAAGCGCGGGATATTTAAATTGCCGCTTCATTAGCCATTTCGAATGCCTGCTTTTGTATCCCTAGTTCGAACTAGGGTGCAAGTGTAAACATACCCTTCGACCAGGGCAACCAGGAATTAAATCTTCATAGATTGTTGTCTGGAGTACCCATCCCCAACATGCTATAAAAACTCCAGACCAGGTCTACACTAAAGAGGAAGGTCGACATAAGATACACAACTCCAACTATGTTAATTACATAGCAGGAGTTGACGTATCTTAAATCACAATTTCACACCATCTACACCACGGGAGGTTGATGGGAGCAAACGCTCCTGTCGGCTTCTCTTACTCCTCATGAGGAGCAGGACTACTGTGCCAATGGTACCACCCCCTCAGTTCAAATTAGCAGGTCCTCACTAGACCCACTAAATTGAACCCCGGAAGATCGACTGCAGCAGCATCGATCTTCCACATAGTGTAGACATGGCCCCAGTGCCCAGTGGATGCTTGGGTGGCATCGGGGCTTCTGCCCTTGCTGAGGTGGTGGGGCTAGGAGTTTGTCCTGCAGGTTGACAAAGTTTCAGACTACAATGGGCTTACACAGCAATCACTTTGGCTTTTGAAGTCACCTTGAAGTTGAGTTTTTCCACACTCCTTCACAGCATACGACAGAGAAGTTAGATCAAAAACACAAAATGTTGAAGGGTAATGCTACATTACGTCTCTAAATCCAGAACCTTAGCACATGAGAACTAAAAAGAGAGAGAAAGCAAGCTTCTCTCTAATGCTATGTCTATATTATTCTGAAGATTGATGCTGCCGTGGTTGATCTTCCGGAGTTTGATTTAGCGGGTCTAGTGAAGACCTGCTAAATCAAACTCAGAGGGTGCCCCTGTTGGCACTGGTACTCCTGCTCCTCATGAGGAGTAAGAGAAATTGACAGAAGCATTTTCTCCCATTGGCCTCCCGCTGTGTAGATGGCGATTTTAGATATATTGACTCCAGCTATGCAATTAACGTAGCTGAAGCTGCACATCTTAAGTCGACCTTCCACTCTAGTGTAAACCAGGCCTAAGGCAGAGAGGCACAGCTCGCTCCACCTAGCTCTACGTTGGCTCTTTGCAGACTGACTCTAATTGCATGCTTCTCTTCAGAGCCCTTCGCCTGAATGCAGAACTAGGAACCCCTTTACAAATTAAGGTGACAGTTTGTAATAGTTTCGCATACATCACAATCTTTATCTTATCCTTGCACCTCCCTGTGTTGGCCTCCGACAAGGAAGAGTTGGCAAAACCCTACCACTGGGACAAATAGCTTGTAACAGGTCAGCAAAAGGCAATTCCAACAGTCTGCATGTGGTTACAGCTCTCAGTTTCCTCTCCACAATTCTGTGAACCAATTGGCCACAAGAGTTCGAGAAAGGCTACGACACGCTGGTTGCGTATGCTGTATGGGGCAGTGCACGTCTGCCCTCGCCCGTGAAAAAGAGCTGAAGAAAAATGTGTTTAGAAGCTAAGCACCGAAGCAGATGATTTATTTTTTGGGTGGCTCGCCCATTAAAAAGCACCTCAGCATCTAAAGATCCCACTCTTGGTATTAGTTTTCCTTTGAACTATGTCTCAAGTGGGGCTGGCAGCCAGCTACAAACAGTAGAATTCATATTAACAGGGGACCATGGAGTGTGACTCTATACACTCTGCCTCGTGCTCTTTCTTCCACCTTTTCTTTTCTTTTCTTTCTCCCCCTCATCCTCAGCCCGCAGGTGGATCACCAAGGACTCCTTCCTGGGGAAACACATGGTAAATTTTCAGTGGGTCATTAAAAGGATTGTTGGGAAACAGACCTCTTTGCTTCATTGCTTGTGTTTTCATTCTTTGGGGGGAGCGGTCATAGCCCGCCCATGGCCTTTAAGACATCACCGTTAGCTGTGATGTGTTGTCCTGCTCCTGAATAGAGCCCTTGAGTCCTATGTCTGGGGAACAGACCAGCTCTAGAAACTGCAGTCCAACGTTCACTGTGATTTTGTTTCAGTCACGCAATAGGACCAGCCACAGTAGACAGAGGCAACAACAGAGACCCTGGCTGTGACCCTATCCCCTGTCAGAAAGAAAGCATCAGGATTTTGTAGCTCTTCTAAACCCCTCACGGTCTATGGGATTAATAAATGATGCCAAAGCAACATGTGGTGGAAGCGGTATGGATGGGCGAAGCACTAAATTCTAGGTAGTAGCAGCCAGACCGGGAAGAAAGAATGGTTTTGGGGTTAAATCCTAGTCTACAGGCTTAAGACTTCTGGGTTCAATTATTTGCCACGAGCTCTGTGGGTATCCCTGGGCAAGTTCATGGCCTCTCTGTGACTCAGTTTCCCAACTGTCAAATGGGGGTAGTACTTCCTGCCTCACAAGGGCCTTGCGACAATAAAGCCGTTAATACGCGAGCTGCACAGGTTCTGCAGGGACGGGCAAGGACCTAGGGAGGGAGAACTAGTCACGTTGGCAGCTGTTGGCTACTCACCGCCATGTGAGGCAACTGACACCAGGCAAGCCGAGCTTCAGGCGCAGGAACTGTCTGACGCCCCAGAATGGGGCATCTCCGGGAATGCACAGTGCCATGGGAAGTAGCAACAGCAGCACTGGGCTTCCTCAGAGCAAATCTGCCAGGGGATGTAGCAGGACGAGGAATCCCTGGGTTGCTCAGGAGGTCTCAGGCAGGGGTAAAGGGGGCAATTGCACAGGGGCCTGGTGCTTCAAAGGGGCCCAGAGCGCCTGGCCACCGCTGCTGCTACTTCAGCCTCTTTCGAAAATAGAGCGTCGTCTAGACATCGCCTTTTAGTCCTGGCGCTAATGAGGTTAATTAAGTGGGGTACAAATGTCCCATACTTAGCTTTGATGTAACATTGAAGTGCTAATGGCAGGGGAGGCTGGCTTTATAATGTGACATCCAGTTAATGTCTTTGTTCCAGCCCAGGGAAACGGTGTCAAATTTGTAGATGAATACCAACTCTTCCCCTGCCCTTTTCTCTCTCTCTCTCTCTCTCTCTCTCTCTCTCTCTCTCTCTTTCTCTCAGTCTCTCATTGGCTGGTGAAATTCCTTTGGAGGAGAATGGCTACTTTTAAATCCATGATGGAGTGCCCAGGTTTTAAATCTATGATGGAGTGCCCAGGCAGGTTAAAATGTTCAAGTACCTAAAAGGCTGTTACAAGGGAGAGGGAGAAAAATTGTTCTCTTTAATCTCTGATGACAGGAAAAGAAGCAAAGGTTTAAATTGCAGCAAGGGAGGTTTAGGTTAGGCATCAGGAAAAACTGTCAGTGTGGTTAAGGATTGGAATGAATTGCCTGGTCTGAGATCACCATCACTGGAGATGTTTAAGAGCAGGATATATAGACACTGTTAGGGATGGTCTAGACGGTGCTTGGTCCTGCCTTGATGGCAGGGGACTGGATTTGATGACTTCTTGAGATTCCTTTCAGTTTTAGTGTTCTATGATTTGAATGCAGGAGGGGACCAAATACCTACTGGTAGATCTCAGGCCGTCTCGAATGTCTAAACATTTCACTAATGCAAGCAAGCATGCCTGCACTTAATTGGATCAGCATTTGAATATACGAATTAACCCCCCACAACCCTATGTTGGAATCCATTAGGCATCATCATAGATCATCGTCAAAGGCCTGAAAGTTCACACGGCACATCCTGAAGTACGAGAAATGGAGGCTGCTTCATGTTGCCAAGTGCTTAGCACACATAATGGAAATGAGCAGAGAAGGCTGAATGCTTCTGCTCCTTTGGAAGTGTTAAAACAACGTAGGCAGGCAGCTGGAGGAGAAGGTAAGAAGTAGGATGTTCAATTATACCTTTCAGTGTCTGGAGAAGTTAAACACCTCCAAAGGGGAGAGTTACCACAGTGCCTGCTCCCACCCACGGGCAGGAAACATGTATCGGAACCCCAATAATTTGCTCTATGGAAAAATAGGCTTTTTGCATTTTCTTCTTGCAGTTTCCCACTGAAGGGCAATTAAACAGAGTGCTCTGGAAGAACACAACAGTATTCCCCGCCGTGATTACAAAAACCCATCTAGAGCTGGCAGGGGACTCGCTTTCTGTTGGCAGAGATTACTCAGCCCGTTCCCATTGTGTGCGCGGGGCTTAGGATGCATTGACTTGGGGAGGAATCCTCGTGGGTGTAATCGTGGGGAGAGTTTTGAGCAGGCTACAATTTTCACCCAGGGGTGAGTGAAAACGCAATGCCACCCCCCTCCCTCCCCCCCGGACAGGGGGAGAATGGTACTCCCTTCGGAGTATAAGGTTCTACGTGGCACAGACAGCCACTGCAGGAGCTTCCTCCCTTTGCAACGCTAGGAAGCCCAGCTCCAAGCGGGGGACTCTCTGCAGGGCTGAGAGGGGATATTTTAGTGTTTATGACCCAGCCACTCCTTGGCCTTTCTGCCCAGACTGCCAGCGAGTGTTGCGGGCCTGACCCAAAGGCACTGAAGTGGATGGAAGGACTCTCTTCTCTCTGGGGCGCATTTGTGACGTAGTCCCTTGGCCAGTGGGAGCTGGGCAGAGCGGACCCAACTCACAACATCGCTAAGCAGCCAGCAAATGGCATAAGAACATGAGAACGGCCAGACTGGGTCAGACCAAAGGTCCATCTAGCCCAGGATGCTGTTTGCCGACAGTGGCCAATGCCAGATGCCCCAGAGGGAATGAACAGAACAGGGATTCATCACGCGATCCCTCCCTGTCATCCATTTCCAGTCAGAGGCCAGGAACACCATTCCTATCCATCCTGGCTAATAGCCATTGATGGACCTGACCTCTATGAATTTATCTAGCTCTTTTTTTAACCTTGTTCAAATCCTAGTTTCCACAACATCCTCTGGCAAGGAGTTCCACAGGTTGACTGCGCACTGCATGAAGAAAAACTTACTTTTGTTTGTTTTAAACCTGCTACCCATTATTTTCATGTGATGACCCCTAGTTCTTATATTGTGGGAACAAGAAAATAGAGGATGCTCTATTTTCGAAATTCTGTGGGAATTTGCATATCTTCTTCCGATCTCTGAAAAGTCATCTGGATGCGGTTTTTTCGGGGAAAAAACCCTTTTTCAAAAAAAACCCCACCGCTCTTCCTTAAAAACTGAGGTTTACGCGTTTTTTTAGAAAAAGGGTTTTTTTTCCCGAAAACACCGCATCCAGACGGCTTTCACTTTCGAAAGCTCTGCTTTCGAAAGTGAGATCGGAAGAAGATATGCAAATTCCTGTGGAATTTGCATATCCTCTTTCGAAAATAGAACGTCGTTTAGACGTATTCAAATTGACACTCCCCCGCTTCTCTGATTTCTTCCAAACTCCTCTCTTTGTTGTCCCTAGTAGGATCGGCCACTGTCCTGTGTTCTCACTGGAAGAAAGAGGGGCGCCCCCTACTCTATCTGAAGTCTTCCTCTTTGCCCCGCTATGCCAGGACTTCTTCACCAGCAACAGAAAGGGCATGTACTCACTCACATGATAAACACCCCAGCCCCTCTCACAAGCATTTCCCGGCACGGGGAGCACTTTCCTTTATCAGAAAGGTCTCACAACAGCCTCTCCGCAGAGGCAAATGAAAATGCTCAGCCTGTCCTTTCAGCCAGAGCTGTTTCAGGCAGAGGAAGTGCTCCTCTGGGAGGTGTCCTGCTCACCGACTGCTTGAGGGGAATATGGTGCTGCACGGTGCACTGCTTAAAGATGTGTTCTCCACCACCGACAGGAAGTCCCAAGACAGCAGGAAGCCACATTACTTCCAAGTTCACTTTCACTCCTGGGAACTCAAACGGGACTGCGGCCCTACTTTCCCCGTGAGCGCTTAGGAGTAACACTGGCTCATTGCTGGGGGAGCGTGCCAATGCCATTTTGAAGACCTAGCAGTGGCAATGGGAGTCCGTTCCAATGTCAAACCATCTCAGGCAGGATGTCAGGAAAACGTACAAACCAGAGAGGAGCTATTTCCCTGCCACGTTAAGGAGAAAAGCCTATTTTCCATAGAATCATAGAATGCTAGAACTGGAAGAGAACTTGAGAGGTC
This sequence comes from Apalone spinifera, assembly GCA_030068395.1. Classification (NCBI taxonomy): domain Eukaryota; kingdom Metazoa; phylum Chordata; order Testudines; family Trionychidae; genus Apalone; species Apalone spinifera. Next base: position 43,903,672 of record JANRFK010004440.1, on the reverse strand, counting down.
ATCGAGTCCAGTCCCCTGCCCTCATGGCAGGACCAAGCACTGTCTAGATCATCCCTGATAGATGTCTATCTAACCTGCTCTTAAATATCTCCAGATATGGAGATTCCACAACCTCCCTAGACAATTTATTCAAGTGTTTCATCACCCTGACAGTTAGGAAGTTTTGCCTAATGTCCAACCTAAACCTCCCTTGCTGCAATTTAAGCCCATTGCTTCTTGTCCTATCCTCAGAGGCTAAGGAGAACAATTTTTCTCCCTCCTCCTTGTAACACCCTATAGATACTTGACAACTGCTACCATGTCCCCTCTCAGTCTTCTCTTTTCTAAACTAAGCAAGCCCAATTCTTTCAGTCTTCCTTCACCCGTCATGTTCTTTAGACCTTTAATTATTTTTTTGCTCTTCTCTGGACCCTCTCCAATTTCTCTACATCTTTCTTGAAATTGGGTGCCTGGAACCCAATACTCCAACTGAGGCCGGATCTGTGTAGTGTGGAAGAATTACTTCTCGTGTCTTGCTCACAACATTCCTGTGAATATATCCCAGAATGATATCTGCTTCTTTTGCAACAGTGTCACAGTGTTGACTCATATTTAGCTTGTGGTCCACTATGACCCCTAGATCCCTTTCTGCAGGACTCATTCCTAGACAGTCGCTTCCCATTCTGTAGGTGTGACACGGATTGTGGAGTCAGCTGGCTCTGACTGGCTGTCACTAGCCCTTTTAGGACCAAATTTCTGTGATTTTCAAGATGGCTGCTGCAGATTCCAGAGAGGCCTCTTCAGTCAGGCCTGGAGCATCCCTTTCCCCCACATTTCTGCTTCTTGGCATGGGATAAGTAGGACCACAGGGCCTCCTCGAAGGAGCTGCTAAAGTAGGGCTGGGCATGATGCAGCCCAGGAGCCGGAGCCGGAGCCGGAGCCGGAGCCGGAGCCGGAGCCGGAGCCGGCCTGCTTAAGATTTTCATCTGGCTCACGGGCTGCATCTGGCCATTTTCTATTTATATCCTGCTGCCCATGCCACTGAATTTCCAGGCAGTGGCTCAGGCAGCAGGATCTTATTTAAATGGCTCCTGACTCACATCTGCGGTGCTACCCTGGCAGGCGCCGGAGCCATGAACCCTTTAAATAGCCGCAGCAACCCCGGGTGGTTGCCAGGGAACACGGTAGCGGCAGGGCTGGGAGTCACGAGCCCTTTGCTGTGTTTTTAATTTAAAGCCTCCGGCCCAGACAACTTGGGGGGAGGCTAGTTCCCAGCCCTGCCCCTTTTGTCCTAGGCCACGCCCCCTTCCAGGGGTGGAGCCAGCCCGTGACCACCTACCAAAGTTCATTAAGTGGCCCACTGTGAAAATTATTGTGCCCCCTGTTCTAGAGCCAGATACAGCCCCATCGCACTGATAGAATTCCAAGGTGCTTGATACTCAATTAGGAGTTCATAGTAGATTGAATACTTAGCACATGTGGCCTGAAAAAATGAGCAGCGAAGGGTCTTATGCTGCACAGAGAAACATGGCGTGAGCTAGCTGGTCTTAGATAGCAGAAAGTCAATGAGATTGGGGAGTGACTCCCTGTCTTAAGAAATTCCTATGTTCTTCTCAGAAGAACCAGATTCCTATGGGTTCCTGGGAGAACGTCATCTGCTGCCAAGCAAATGGTATGAAACACTGTTTGGCCATGCCTTTTTTGCAGGATGGAAGCAACCATTTCTTTTCACAGGTGGCCTGCCTGGGCCCTCTAGATTGGTCCCTCTGAGACTTTTCTTACTTTCTTTGCAAAGAATTTTTGGCCCAATAGAACATTTTCTTTGTTTCTTTGTTTTTAATTTTCAAATGAGATTTGGCTCCAGCTTCTCCAGTCAACTTGAATCCCCCACCATTTTTAAAAATGCTTTTGTTGGCTTTATGAGCTTACTGACCTTTCCATTCAATCAGATCACCCGGAATAGTGAACACAGAACCAAACCAGAACAGCCTCAGTGGTAGTATTATCTTAGCTATAGAGGATGTAAAGTTCACTCCCCATTAGAGTGAACTTAGAGTGTTGCGTTAAAAGCCTCCGCCTGAGCTTACTTGCAAAGCTACACCAAACTGTAGGGTCTAAGGTTTTAAACTGCAATTCATTGTGATCTTTGTGAAACTTTCTAATCTTTGTAACTCTCAGCCACCTTGCTTGTAACTTTCCCTAAGCTGAATTCTCCCCTGGGTGAATGGAGAGAGAGTGTGAGAGTGTGGTTGAAGAAGACTGGGAACAATGGACCACATGTCAATGAGTCATCACAGTCTGGGCATACTCCCTGATGGATAAAGGGAAGTCTGGGCATGCTCCCTGATGACGAGGTGAATGAGTAACAGGAGCCATTCAGACACTACATAAAGAGAGGGAGCACATGTGACACTCTCTCTTTTTTTCCTTCCCCTGCTCCTGAGAAGCTCCTCTCCAGTGTCTCTCCTCCTGACCAGCTTCCCCAGCCATGATGAGCAGACAGACCCTCCAGGATCCACATGCCTTGGCTCCTTCTGCAACCCATATGTCTCTGTAAGTGTGTGAGTGCCTGAGGGCAGGAATAAATGGGTGTGAATGAGTGAATGAATGGAGGTGTGTGTGTGCTTGCTTGCGTGCGTGCGTGCGTGCGTGCGTGCGTGCGTGCGTGCGTGCGTGCGTGCGTGCGTGCGTGAGAGAGAGAGAGAGAGAGAGAGAGTTCTATCTTCTTTAGTTTAAACCTTTGGTGGCTGCTTACTCCTCTTTAGTTTTACCTAGTGGAAATAAACCCATACTAGTGTAACTCTGGGTGGTCTCCAGTAAGAATATTTTTGGGGTAACAAAGAGCACCACCTCGTGATAAGGTATGGCATAGCAACGCTCCCCTTAGGGGCCCCCAGCTAACAGGGACTCTGTCGTTGCCGTGGTCTCTCTTCCCAGATCATGGCCTTCTGGCCAGATGTGATGGGGTATGCATACTCCACACTGGGCCAGGAGGGCTTAAAGCCCTGTGGGCAGAGGAAGTCCTGCCCCCCAGCCACACTGGGCATGCTCCAAAGGCTGGGATAGTATAAAAGAGAGCAGCTCAGTTCAGTCTGGGCTGGATGCTGGAGAGGAAGGACCTACCAGAGGAAAGCCAGTGGTGAACCAGCCAGAAGTCCAGACGACAGGACCCAGAGACCCGAGAGACTGTATCAATCCTCCAAACCCGGTGGAAATGCAGGAGGAGACTGGCACTGTGGTGTCTGATGACCCTGAAACTACGGGGATCGCCCCAACACCAGAACTGAAGTGACCCAGGGAGGGGGGGTGAGTGGTATCTCCTGCACTAGTGAGCACAGCATGTGGTGGTGGGATTCCCCACTGAGTGAGTGGTGGATCATTCCCCTACTGACAAGGCCTTGGATCAGGGTCCGGTGAAGTAGAGTAGGCCCAGACCCCCCCTGCTGGGGCTGTGGCCCCAATCCCCTGAGACTCTAGCCATTAAGCTGTACTGCCCTGAACCCCAGGGCTGTGTTACAGACTCTGGCCATTAGGCCATATTAATTTGGGACTCCAGGACTAATTTACAGACAGTGGCCATCAGACCACATTGCCTCAGGATGGGGCACGTTTACGATGCGACACCAGGTCGGAGTTAAGTCCACCCCATCCGGAGTTCTCTCCCACCCAGCAGTGCAAAGCTTTCAGGTGCCATGCTACTGCCTGAGCCACTTCACGGGTACTTTACGCCTCCCCAGCTGCTTGCCAGGACTTATTCTTCCACCTCACCTCTTCTCTATTCCCACAGAGTGACTGCAGACTATCTCCCATGGCTGTTCCTTCTGCTCCCAGCCTTCTGCCTTGGTAATCCCTGTCTCACCCCTCCACAGCTGGGCTTCATCACCAGTTGAGCCTGACTTTGTCTCCCCCACAGGTGTTAATTGTGTTAATTGTGTTAATTGGCTTATGAGGCCTCCTTGGATTTATTCAGGGCCTGAGTGGGACACACACTCCATTCCCATTGCTTCGCTCTGGAGGCTGCCTTGGCTCTCTGTTGCACGTTCAGTTTCTTGGGAACAGACACGGTGTGAGCATACCATTGAGTTGTTTACTCTCCCTAACCCATCTGCAACATGGAGAGAATCCTAAAGCACCCAAGCTAGCCGGATAATACGGGGAGGAACCTCCTCCACTCTTGCGACATCCCACACGGTTTTAGACCACATTTCTCAACCTGCTCTGTTAATTATCTGCATCTCAGGGTCATTGTGAATATTAGTTAGTGCTTGTAAAGTGCCTTGAAAACAAATCATGCTGTAAAAAGACTAAGTAACATTGTGTTGCTAATTAGGGGTATTTTAAATCCAAAGTAGGTCACCGAAGCAGCAAGGGAGTTGTAAAAAAAAAAAAAAAAATACAATGCTCATAAAAGTAACTGCTACAGCACAAGCAATATTTGTAGCAAAGGACTACCAATCTTGACTGAAATAAAGGGCCCAGAGTTAGGCCCAGATCCTCTAATGGATACTCTTGCTATTAGTCTTGTTGAGCATGTATATTGTGTGGGATGCTTCTGATGCTCAGCTTTCAGATCCTCGGATTGAGTTGGCTCACTCTGTACAAAGCTCAGCTTTCCTGTCTGTCTCACAGATCGCATCATGGTTGTATGTGAATGCCTTGCACCAGCAAAGTCACTAGTGGAGTCTCTGGTTCTTCTCCTTTTTGGTTGATTTGTTTATGTGAGGTGTTTATTGGTCTGCCCTGATCTAGAGTATTACACCTGTCTTGACAATTCATACATAGAAATTTCTAGGGCAATCACAGAATCATAGGGTCAGAAGAGACTTCAGGAGTCATAAAGTCCAACCCCCTGCCCAAAGCAGGATCAACCTGAACTCAATCATCCCAGGCAGAACTTTGTCAAGCCGGGACTTAAAAATCTCTAGGGATGGAGATTCCACCCCCTCCCTAAGGAACCCATCCCAGTGCTTCACAGTCCTCCTAGGGAAATAGTTTTTCCTAATATCCAACCTAGGTCTCCCCCACTGCAACTTGAGACCATTGCTCCTTGTTCTGTCATCTGTCACCACTGAGAACAGCTTCTCTCCATCCTCTTTGGAACCCCCCTTCAGGAAGTTGAAGGCTGCTATCAAATCCCCCCCTCACTCTTCTCTTCTGCAGACTAAATAAGCCCAAATCCATGAGCCCCTTCTTATAAGTCATGTGTTCCAGCCCCCTCATATTTTTAGTGCCCAAATTGTGGCCCAAACTCTTGAGATCAAACCACTACACAAAGTTTACCAATCCATTTGAGAAACCAGCCAAACAGCAAGAGTTGACCGGTATGGCTTTACTCAGCAAGGTTACAACTACACTGCAGACTTTTTGTGCAAGAACATTTTGTGCAAAAACTTGCAGAGCGTCTACACTGTACGTGCATTCTTGTGCAAGTAAATTTACAGTAAAGCACCCTAATAGAGGGCTTCTTGCGCAAGAGTCATTCCTCTTCCCATGAGGAATAAGCCCTCTTGCGCAAGAAGGCAATGTGGAAGGGCTGAAATTGCCATCAGAGCTTTCTTGCGCAAGAGAGCATCCACACTGCCATGGACGCTCTTGTGCAAAAGCACATCTGTTGTGCAAAAGCACATGGCAGGGTGGACACGCCCTTGTGCAAGATCTTTTGCACAAGAACTCTTGCTCAAAACAGTTCTTGAGCAAGAAGCCTGCAGTAGCCCAAATGTTTTACAGAGTTCCACTTAAAAAGACAGCAGTTTGGAAGCTGTTCTTCACCCGTACCATCTGCAGTACTTCTCTTTGCTGGGGAAGTCATACTCAACGTTACCAGACTTGACCCAATTCCAGGAGGTCAGACTTTTAAACCCATTTGCTTAAGTACTGAATACGTGACCTGCATGTTCCAAGGAATAGGACAGAAGAGCTTCTTGTTAGTAGCATGAAGGGAGCAGCTGGTAACAGCTACCACAGATCTAGTTGTTGATTACACACAGAGGGATGTATCTATTACACAAGATCCACAAAAGATTTTCAACGGGGATCGCTGTTCACTCTCTTCCCTTTGAAATTCCCCATTGACACCAAAGGGAAAGTCAAACCATCACTGAGCCTTCTTGAAAATACCCCTCCTAGTTTTCTCTTTGTAAAATTATCTCTGTCTGTCACATGGGTGCGTCTACACTGCACCCTTAGCTCGGAATAAGTTACGCAATTTGCGTAGCTCAAATTACATATCTTATTTTAAGTTAATTTCAAAATAGCTTATTTCATAATTTGGTGCTGTCTACACAACACCAATTTTTGAAATAAAGCGCTATTCCAACACGTCCCTTACTCCTTGAGGAATGAGGTTTACAGGGACGTTGGAAGAGTGAGTCTGTTATATTTTGAAATAATGGGCTTGCTCCACAGATGCGGAATAATTTAATAAAAGATGTAATTTAAGCCCATTGCTTCTTGTCCTATCATCAGAGGCCAAGGAGAGCAATTTTTCTCCCTCCTCCTTGTAACACCTTTTAGATACCCAAAAACTGCCATCACGTCCCCCCTCAGTCTTCTCTTTTCTAAACTAAACAAGCCCAATTCTTTCAGTCTTCCCCCATAGCTCATGTTCTCTAGACCTTTCATCATTTTTGTTGCTCTTCTCTGGACCTTCTCCAATTTCTTCATTTCTTGAAATGTGGTGTCCAAAACTGGACACAGTGCTCCAAATGAGGCCTAATCAGCGCAGAGTAGAGCAGAAGAATGACTTCTCGTGTCTTGCTCACAAGGTCGGTGAGCAAGACATTGGTTTTTTGATGCAGGTGTGTCTAACGAAGTGGCTTAGACTTCAGAACTCCTTGTTATTATTTTTTATTGCATTTGTGGCACATTTCATGACTTTGAAATATTAGGTGGTTCCATGAGAGTCTACAAAGGTCCTTAACATTCTAGGAAGTCAGTGAAAAACTAATCCACATACGAAAAAAATACCTGAACCATTTTACTTCAAATATTCTAGTTCCCTTTTGGGTCTAATAACAAAAACAGAGCTATGAGTCTGGTGTCCCCCCTAGCCCCGGCTGTCCCCTGGATTGCTTGTCCCTAAATCCAGCTCTGTGGATTGGCAATGGAATTTTGGTTCCTGGGTGACTAAATCCCTTTTGAAGATGGAATTCAGGCTTGTAAATCAGTTAGGCATTGCAATGCTGAGTGCAGAGATATGTAAATACCTTTTCAATCTTGGTCTAGATCTATTGTGTGTGAGAGAGTTTCCCTTTGGAAATGAAGCAACGCCGATGATAGCTAATGCTGATACCCACCAGGAAAACAATTGTGGGGCATCCAAAGCTCCTGCAGGTTTAGTGCTAACATTTTGCACAAACAAGGTAAGCTGTTTGGCACTGGTGTTTCACTTATTCAGCTCTGAAAGGATTTTCTATAAGTGAGAGAGAGGCCTTGCCGGTAAGATAACTCTGGGGAGCTACACCCCCCTTCCCAGGCACAGCTCTCTCAAGAGATCCATGAGCAACTACAGGTTTAAAAAAAAAACAATCAGACACTGAGCATCATGGCTTTGGCACTGACAGATGTTTAGAGCTTTTTTTTTTTTTTTTTAATCTGTGAACCTTTCTTCCAACCTGCCAAAGGTGTTTATCCTCAATGAACATTAAATTGCTAGGGAGAAAGATGTGCCAAATCATAGAATCATAGAACACTAGAACTGGAAGGAACCTCGAGAGGTCATCAAGTCCAGTCCCCTGCCCTCACCATCTAGACCATAGGTTCCCAAACTGGGGGGTGTGCACCCCTGGGGGGGGCTCAAGGCGACCCAATCCCTGCCCCCATCCATCCCCCCCAAGAAAGAGCGTGGTCCATCCAGTAAAAAAATTCAGAAAATACCATTTGAAATGTCTTTCTGTTGAACACACAGCTCTGGCTGACTGGGGCAGGGGGAGAATGAAGCATCCCAGGCAGACTTCAAAATGGCCACCTTAAAAGGGTGATGTGTGCTCTGTTCTTAAAAAGGCAACTTATTTTTTTTTGGTCAACAACTTTTTCTCTGGAGTACCGGCATCTTTTTTTTTTTTTTTTTTTTTTTT
>JANRFK010004440.1:43870615-43884824 GCA_030068395.1 Apalone spinifera | reverse complement strand
TTTTCCGGAAAAGCGGCTGATTTTCCCGAAAAACTGGCCAGTCTAGACACAGCCCTAGTGTGGTTCACTCTCCCATATAGTGGCACTTTGACCACTTACAGCGAGAGATGAGAACATGGGAGCTCTACAGCCTAAACTAAGTGCCAGGAGCAGAAGCTCCCCTATTAAGCTCCAGAGGGCCCAGGTTCAAATCTGCCTGGTGGTGGTTACAGTAGCCCCTCAGAGCCCCAGTCATGGTTGCCAACATCAAGTCAAGCAGCATAGTAACAGACAGTGCCAGTGTGCCCTTCAAGTGGATTGAGGCCTTGAGCTGGTATATCTGAGGCCCCTGAGGTGTTCCTCTGAATCATGTTAGATGAGGTACCCAGAGGGGTGGCTGGACTGGATGTGTGGGCTGAACCAGCTCCCTAGCCATCATTCCCAGGGGACGGTTGGTTGGCTTCCCCGGTGCTTGATGGGGAATGGATTTTACAGTTGGGACTGGGCTCGTCCAAGGGTGGAAATAAAGGTTGAGGGGGAAAGTCATGGAAAGCTCCCAGCCCTCATAAGAACATAAGAACAGTCATACTGGGTCAGACCAAAGGTCCATCTAGCCCAGTATCCTGTCTGCCGACAGTGGCCAGCACCAGGTGCCCCGGAGGGGGTGGACTGAAGACAACGATCAAGCAATTTGTCTCCTGCCATCCCTCTCCAGCCTCTGACAAACAGAGGCCAGGGACACCATTTTATCCCCTGGCTAATAGCCTTTTATGGACCTAACCTTCATGAAATTATCTAGCTTCTCTTTAAACTCTGTTATAGTCCTAGCCTTCACAGCCTCCTCTGGCAAGGAGTTCCACAGGTTGACTACACGCTGTGTGCAGGGGCTGCACGTTGGGAGCCACCAAAGAGGTCAGGCCAGACAAATAGGCGGTAGAAAGCAGCACCCACCCAGGGAGCTCAGAGCGGATTCAACCCACCGATAGCACGACCCCGTCAGAGCTCCCCATTGATGGGATGCAGAGCTGGGCCGGGCCAGGCCAATGTACATGTGCCAGCTGATTGGGAGCCTGCTAGGAAGGTGTCACCTGCCTGGCCAGTGAACTGGGTATGATTCTCTAGAAATCGCATGCACGAAAGCAAACTATTCGATATGGGGGGGGGGAGGGAGAGGAGGGTGGTTCTTCAAAGATTCCTTCTCCTCCACCCCTCACATTTGGCAAATGGCATTTCCTTGGACCTCAGCAGCTGCTGAGTCTTTGACTGGGGCTTGGGTCATCAGTTGCTTTGTGCCCTTAGGACTGCCACTTGCACATTACACCTTGCTAACTGCTTTGTGTTTGAAAAAAACGTAAAAAACCAACAGATGGTCCTGCAGCACTGTCAAGATGAACCCCAAAGTATAGACAGGACCACGCGCTTTCGTGCGCACGGCCCACTTCTTCAGATGAATGGAGCAAGGGGTCCAGAGGTGCAAATCAGTAGCCGAAAAAGAGCAGAGAGGGGAAGGGGGGAAAGCCTTGTCAGTTAAAGTGCCCACGCTAAATGAGGCTAATAGAGGGGGCTGTACGTGCCTCATACTTAGCTTTTGGTGTTGAATATCACGGCCCATCCAAGAAATGTCTTTGTTCGGTCCCTGGCTAAATGTCTCCGATTTGCATATGGAGGCCAATTCCGCGGTTTCTCTCTTTAGTTGGTTCCTGAGATTACTTTGTCAGAGAATGGCCACTTTGAGCTCCATTAGAGAGCGCCCCGGCAAGCTAAAATGTTCCCATGAGGTTTCTGTGTGTTACCGGTTTGAATATCTGGGTTGGGTCCATGTATCCGTCGTCGTAGGGACTGTCCGGTGTGGCCAGTACCCACGGCAGCGGGGCGCTGCTGGCTCTTCATGGCATAGCGCACAGCAGTGGTGTGCTGTTTTGTGTTCGGCGAAGGTGCTTTCCCACTGGGCTGGCGCAAGGCACGTGCAGTCGGTTCCCCCGCACGGGGCTCCGTGCTTTACGATTGGCCTCCCCTGCCTGGACGGCGCGTCCTGCAGCGTCTCAAAGCTGCAGGCGGCACACGGCGGTGGGGCCCCTCCCCCGCCTGGCGGGGCCCTCAGGCCGCGGGAGAAGAGGAGGCTGCCGTGGGTCCCGCTGGTGAGGGTGTCCCATCCTGCCCTATCGTGCTGCCAACTCTTCACGCTGCTGGGGGAGCAGCCGCCACATCCCAGCATGGGCAGAACTGGAGCCTCGAGCCATTCGAACTAGGCCCCGCGAATAATCGCGCCGGCCTTGCTTGTATACCACCATGAGCTTCGATGTCCACCACCTTTCCCAGTCAGCTCCAGGGCCCTGCTGCTGTGACAAATGCTCCCGCTCTCTCTCCTCTGGGTAATGGCTCTTCAGTGGGAACAGATGCTTTCTGACCACGGTCTCTGTGCAAAGTCTTCATGCGAGAGACCGTTCCCACGATGCAGCGTTTTGCCCCGCACCCAGGCTGATTCATGCGAAAGGATAGAAACGACAGGAAAGGCCAGAGGGGCTGGGGGACGTGGTTCCCAGTCTATGCAGGGATTACAGCTTGGCATCCCCCGTATACAAATTGTGCCTGCGCCCCCGGGAAAGGCAGAATGGCTGACAGAACAGGAGGCGTCCAGAGCTAAACGGAGATACACCGAGAAAGCGCTTTTCATTGGCGCCAGTGCTGTGTGGGGCCAGCTTGAAAGCCTGGCCCCCTCAGGGCGCCGGCACCAGACTGCAAATCCAAAGGACCCCAACGCTTATTCTGTGGCTCAACAAAATTGTTTCGGATTTGCACTTCCTGGATTCGGCGCCACTAGCTGGCTCGCCGGGAACACGCCGCAGCGCACGTGGAAATGTCAGCGGGCTGCGGCCGTCTCTGGCTTTGTGCGTTTCCTCAAGGCAGACGGGCTTAAAGAAATCCTGTCTCAGCAGCTCCTCTCATAACTGCGCGAGCTGGTCTATGCGGGGAACGCTGTTAACCAGCCTCATTTACCAGCCCCCTGGGGATAGAACTTACAAGGCCCAGGCAGGCGCCTCAGACCTGTACACCGAGCGCTCTGCAAACAGCCTCCTGCACTGGGCCCCCATTTCCCGGTGGAGGGGGCTCTATGCTCCGCTGAAGACTCTTCTGCCAATCACATAAACAGACTGATGGGTAGCAGGTTTAAAACGAATAAAAGAAAGTTCTTCTTCACACAGGGCGTAGTCAACCTGTGGAACTCCTTGCCAGAGGGGGCTGTGAAGGCTAGAACTATAACAGAGTTTAAAGAGAAGCTAGATAATTTCATGGAGGTTAGGTCCATAAAAGGCTATTAGCCAGGGGATGAAATGGTGTCCCTGGCCTCTGTTTGTCAGGCTGGAGAGGGATGGCAGGAGACAAATCGCTTGATCATTGTCTTCAGTCCACCCCCTCTGGGGCACCTGGTGCTGGCCACTGTCGGCAGACAGGATACTGGGCTAGATGGACCTTTGGTCTGACCCGGTACGGCCGTTCTTATGGGTGGGGGCGGGGCCAAGGAGGAGAGGCCGGCCAATAGGCCGTGTCTCTTTCCTGTATCCTCCTGCCACCAGGTTGGGGGACGGTACTCCGGGGTGGGGCCCTTCCCCCGCCTCCCATAACCCCGCCCTCCCGGGCATCACACTGTATGTTCCGAGTTCACGGGGCCGCTGACCGATAAACGGGCTTGGTCTGCTGGCACCCGCCTGCTATGTCCACTTCAGCAAAGTCCTTGCCAGGGGATTCACAGGGAGGGAAGGTAGGGGGGCTCAGGCCCACCCTCTCTCCGAGCCCCGGCCCCGGGCCCGAATGACCTAGATGTACTCCCAGGTCCAGTTGGTGGGGTGACGACCTGCAATGCCCCAACCCCCGGGCTATTCGAAAAGCCGCACCCTGAGCCGCTTCCTACCTTTCTTCTCTGCTCACTGCCTCCTCCGTCCACCCCGGACTGCGAGCCTCCTCTCCTCGCGCCGGCGACGCTGCCTTTGAACGTCCCGCCGGCGTCGCATCCAACATGGGGAGGGCCGGGCTGCTGCCCTTGGCTCCTCCCCCTTACTGGTTCTGGGGGCAGGCGCGCTAGCCGGCATCCCCGACAGCCGTGGAGCATGCACGGCAGAGTCGGGGCCGGAGCAGCGCTGCCACGTCTCCCCAGAACGCTGGGGATGGCGCAGCTGGCGTGCGGGGCACCTGGGCATCCCCGTCACACCTCCCCTTACTGGAGTGGGACTCCCGGGGGCAGGTAGCCATCGGGAGAGTCCATGCGCCCAAGGAGTGTTGGAAGAAGAGTAGATGAACCACTTTATTGCCCACACGTGTTGACCTCAGATCCCCAGCACGGTTCCGAGTGGCAAAGATTTGGCAGCAGTTACCCTCCTTTATACATTTTAGTATGTAGGATCACACGTCTCCCATTGCTTTCCTTAAACCCTTATTCAGAAAGGTTAGCTCCCGTACGAGGACTATGAATAAGCAGGTGACGAATACAACTATACCTGCCCCTGTTGTTTACTGGTTGTAGTCGAATCGGCATTACGGGCTGTTTTCTTCGGCAGCTCACAGGGAGGGGAAAAGGAGCTGTGACCCTGATCATAAGTTTTACCGCGAGTGAGAACAGGCCAGGGTTACAACAAGGTTAACAATGGGCGCGTTTATTAAGTGGCAGTGTAGTGAATCTATCCCATCGGCTGCAAGGAAAGAGAAAATGGGCCTTGTGCAAAGACAGAGACAGGCCTTTAATTCAGCAAGGAAAAGTTTTGCAAGCCTGGCCAGACCCCTGCCAATGTTGCGGGCCTTCCCAGACCTTCCCAGACCTCCATGAACTCTGACATAGCCCAACAAGGAGGAGGGTGACAACTGCTGTGGGGGCAAAAAGCCTCTGTGTGGGAAATCCCTCCAGGTCCGCCTGTTGATCTCTATGGTTGTCAGACCTGGGATGGTGTTTGGGCAGGTCTTCCAGGGCAGGGTGGGCAAACCACACACACATTGACACACTGAGTGGGGGGTATTTCAGAGATACACTCCCTCTTAGCCCCCTCCTATGGATTTTCCCACCGGACGGGGCAATTGGGGTTCATAATCATTCCCTGCTCTCCACCCATGGGGAATCTCACACACCACCACTGCGCTTGCAAAGGCCGGAGTTCCAGAACTCTATGATTTAAGCGTCACCCCTGATTGCCTGGTGTGCTTGGTTTGATAGGATGTCCGAATAATCTGCTTCACCCATCCCCACACTCCTGCCTCATCGTTTGTTTCAGAAGGCACCAAAGTGCTGACCTTTCAGAGGTGGGGAACTCCTGTAGGTTTACTCATTTCTGAAATCCTGCCCACCCCCGTGCTAATGGCCTGGTGTTCTAACATCCTCCGCACGCAGCAGCTCCCACTAGGAACTGATGTACGTTGTGCTACCGTGCTGCGGTTTTGTTCTCTTCTACAGAAGAGAACCATGGAAGAGATGTATGACCCTGCTCCTCCGCACAGGTGAAGATAGATGTTCTGTTAGCTCCGTGGTGTCCAGCACCCTAGCCTCATGTGGCTCTTTGACCGGTTGACTGTGGCTCATTGCCTTTAATTTAATTATGGAGATTGCCTATCTCCTAGAACTGGAAGGGACCTTGAAGATCATCTAGTCCAGTCCCCTGCCTTCACAGCAGGACCAAGTACCACCCCTGACAAATTTGCCCTGAATCCCTAAATGGCCTCCACAAGGATTGAACTCACAACCCTGGGTTTAACAGGCCAATGCTCAAACCACTGAGCTATCCCTCCCCCCAAAATTATTTACATTTTCAGACTATTGTGGCTAGTTGGCTGGTCAGATACCATGGCGTTAGCTCATGCTAGGAGGGCAGAAGGTCCCCAGTACGATTTCTGCCGACGGGCCACCCAAGGTGGGCTGAGTTAGCCGCCACAAATGCAGTTGAAATCAAGGGGGAAGCCCCAAAATGGGAGCTGAGCTTTTCCGAAAATGTGACCACCCATTTTGCCCTTCGCTACCACAAAGATTAAACGCGGTCTCTTCCGCAGATTGGTCTTTTTCGTTGAACTGTGGTAACTCATCCACTTCCGCCGTGTTGTACCTTGTAAAAAAAAAAGATAGAGAATAAGACTGAGAATATCTTTGTGACGTAGTGGGGGGCTGTCTGCTCTGTAACCCAGGGTTCCCCTGCTCTATGATGTGTGATTCCCACTGACTCACCCACATGTGGATTGGCCCAGACACCTAGGCCCAGCTTGAGCAGATAACAAGGCTCTTCCCAGAGAGAGAGACAAAGGAAGGGAGGTGGAGATGGCCATCTAGCGTGGGGGGCAGGGACTGGGAGAAAGGCAGTTTCTGGCTGAAAAACATGAAGGAAACAGACTAAGCTGAGGGTTGAGGGGGCGATGGATTCCCTAACCCAAGGGGTCTGAGGCATCCTGGCCCAGACTCCTGTAACCACATCACGTCTGTGCTGTGCTATATCCTGGAGAAGCAATAAATCCCTTCTATTCTACTGGCTGGTGGAGTCTGTTCTGGCTGCTATGGGGGTGCAGGATTGGGGGGAACCCCAACGTGCCGTCACAATCCTATTGCCCTTATATAAAACCATGGTACACCCACGTCCTGAATACTGCGTTCAGATGTGGTCTCATCTCAAAAAAGATATGAGATGAGAAAAGGTTCAGAGAAGGGCAACTAAAATGATGAGGGGTTTGGAATGGGTCCCATATGAAGAGACATTAAAGAGACTGGGACTTTTCAGCTTGGAAAAGAGAAGACTGAGGGCGGATATGATAGAGGTCTATAAACTCATGAGTGGTGTGGAGAAAGTGAATACGGAAACGTTATTTACTTGTTCCCATAATATAAGAACTAGGGGCCACCAAATGAAACTAATGGGCAGCAGGTTTAAAACAAATAAAAGCAAGTTCTTCACACAGCGCATAGTTAATCTGTGGAACTCCTTGCCTGAGGAGGTTGTGAAGGCTAGGACTATAACAAGGTTTAAAAGAGAACTAGATAAATTCATGGAGGTTAAGTCCATAAATGGCTATTAGCCAGTCTGGGTAAGGAATGGTGTCCCTAGCCTCTGTTTGTCAGAGGGTGGAGATGGATGGCAGGAGAGAGATCGCTTGATCATTACCTGTTCTGTTCACTCTCTCGGGGCACCTGCCATTGGCCAGTGTCGGCAGACAGGGCACTGGGCTGGATGGACTTTTGGTCTGAGCCAGCATGGCCGTTCTTATGTTCACCAAGCAACAGAGGCTTTCGCGAAGGGCTGGTTTGGAGGAGGTGTTAGATGACGGAAATACCTGAAGCCATTCACTGAGCTGTTGACTGGGTCTGACGGCTCTTTGGAGAGCGCCACGTTTCTCCTTCGTAACCATGGTGCAGAACCCGCCACTGGCAGCGCGAGCGGCATGCAGGATGCTATCCTGCTGGGCTGATGTGAGAAATTAATTAGCTGCCTGGGGTGCATTTGGCATCCCTTTGATACGGTCGGTCGTGGGGTTCTCGCGGTTGAGAGAGCTTCTCTTTCAAAGGAGGGGGCTGCTCAGGCGGAATTGGGGGGGGGGGGGGGGGGTTATCGCCTTGTTTAATGAAGAGTGTTATTAAAGACTGTGCAAAGGACTCTCGAGGCAGTCCAGGGCAAGCCTGATGTCTCAGAAGCTCATTGAAGATCCGGAGTTGTGTTGCAGGTCAGGTCAGATTGCTGGGCTCTGACTCAGTGAGGGGGTGAAGGTCCTGGGTGTGGTGCTGGCTCTGCCCCAAGATTTGGGTGCCTTGGCAGAAATGAAGGTGGAGCACCAGCAGTCTCTGAAATAAACATAAGAACGGCCGTACCGGGTCAGACCAAAGGTCCATCCAGCCCAGTATCCTGTCTGCCGACAGTGGCCAATACCAGATACCCCAGAGGGAATGAACAGAACAGGTAACCATCAAATGATCCCATCCCTGTTTCCCATTCCCAGCTTCTGATAAATAGAGGCTAAGGGAACCATTCCTACCCATCCTGGCCAATAGCCATTGATGGACCTAACCTCCATGAATTCATGTAATTCTTTTTTTGAACCCCGTTGAAGTCCTGGTCTTCACAACATCCTTTGGCAAGGAGTTCCACAGGTTGACTGTGCATTGAGTGAAGAAAAACTTCCTTTTGTTTGTTTTGAACCTGCTACCTATTAATTTCACTTGGTGACCCCTAGTTCTTGTGTTATGGGATGGAGTAAATCACTCTTCTTTCTCCACTTTCTCCATACCAGTCATGATTTCATAGACTTCTATCATATCCCCTCTTAGTCTACATAAGAACGGCCGTACTGGGTCAGACCAAAGGTCTAGCCCAGTATCCTGTCTGCCGACAGTGGCCAGCACCGGGTGCCCCAGAGGTGGTGGACTGAAGACAGTGATCAAGTGATTTGTCTTGTGCCATCCATCTCCAGCCTCTGATAAACAGAGGCCAGGGACACCATTTCTATCCCCTGGCTAATAGCCTTTTATGGACCTAACCTCCATGAAATTATCTAGCTTCTCTTTAAACTCTGTTATAGTCCTAGCCTTCACAGCCTCCTCTGGCATGGAGTTCCACAGGTTGACTATGTGCTGTGTGAAGAAGAACTTTCTTTTATTAGTTTTAAACCTGCTACCCATTAATTTCATTTGGTGTCCTCTAGTTCTTCTATTATGGGAACTAATAAATAACTTTTCTTTATTCACCCTCTCCACACCACTCATGATTTTATAGACCTCTATCATATCCCCCCTTAGTCTCCTCTTTTCTAAACTGAAAAGTCCCAGTTGCTTTAGCCTCTCTTCATATGGCACCCGGTCCAAACCCCGAATCATTTTAGTTGCCCTTTTCTGAACCCTTTCCAACGCCAAGGTCTCTTTTTGAGATGAGGCTACGACATCTGTACTCAGTATTCATGGTGTAGGCATAGCATGGATTTATACAGCAGCATAAGATATTCTCTGTCTTAATCTCCATCCCTTTTCCACTGATTCCCAACTTTCTGTTTGCATACTATGCATACTAGCCTCAGCCAGTTCAATGGTAGGTGTGTGACTTAACCATCCAGGATCTGAGGGGTGGAAATTGCGGGGGAGGGGTGGCGTCGCTGGTTGTTAAGGGCTTTGGACGTTTATATGGAAAATCACCTCCCACGACTTGGATATAACATGCAAACCAGGAAAGCATGACAGCTGTGTGTGTTGTGACAACACTTTCAGACATCTCCGCAAGTGAAAGATCCTCCAGGTGGACACCAAATCCGAACCTTCCGCCCCGTGTCATTCTGGGACGTGTGGGCAATGGGCATTGGTTGGCCACGCAGCTCTCCAGCTGGTGTGGAAGGCAAGTCAACCCTCTCTGTAAGCTTCCCCCCAAATCAAAAGCACAATAACAAAACCGATAAGTCTGCAGGGCAGGGAATGATGGAGCTAGTGGAGCGGCTGGGTAAATAACCATTCAAGCGAAGGGCTTTGTACCTAGTGCCTGAGCTTTTCCCACAGAAAATAGAAGCAAAGTCTCTTCTGGGCTTCAGGGACGCTTTGCTCCTTTGCTGTTAGTGGTTTGTAGGAAGCACCGCTTGGACGAGGGTCTCTCTTTGAGTGGGAGGGGTGGGCGAGGCAGGGGAGTGGCTAATGGTGTGAACGTCATTCCGGTTATGGTGGATTCCTCACGGTGAAAAGCTTTACGGAATTTCTTAAAGGTGATCCAGTTCCCTGACTCCTATGCTTTTGCAACCCGGTGTCCTCAGTCATCTCCCTGCCCTGGGTGGGCTTGAGGGCTGGAGTTGTCCTCTTGCGTAAGGAGGGCTGGAGTTGTCTTCTTGCGTAAGGAGGGCTGGAGTTGTCTTCTAAATAGGGGAGAAAGGAAGATCCCAGACCATCTTTTTTTAACCCCCATGTGGTGGGGTGGGAGCAAGGGAGGTTCCTCCAACCTGCCACCGTTTCTGGAGAAGGGTGTTGGGAGCGTCTCCAGCCAGAGGTAACCCAGAGATGCCTCCGTGTGGAGTTCCTCCAAGTGTGGGAGAAGTTCAATTCCCCCTGCAGCTCTTGGCTTGGGGGGAATTGGAAGGACAAACTCTGACCTAAGAGGCTTTTCTTTCCCCCTCAGGAACGGAGCTGTTTGCTGAGAGCCGCGCTGACTCTTTAAAATGGCTTTATGGATAGATGGCGAGAAGGCCCAGCCCTCTGAGCTAAGTCAGTGGCGACAGGCTACCAAGGAGTGGGGGATACTGCAGGAAGTCCTGGACATGGTGTGGAAACATGTGATCTCCATGTGGCTCTGAGATTTACAGGCTGAACACCACCACGTACGTGTGTGTGTGTGTGTGTGTGTGTGTGTGTGTGTGTGTGTGGAGGCATGCATGGGACCCCACCGCCAATAGAAGACTTTAGAGGGAAATCTGGGGCCATTCTCTCCAGATTTAGACTTTGTTTTAAAATAATTTTTAATGATTAATAATCCTAAAACCGAAATGCCACTAGAACGCATCGAGTTAAAAAGAAAAACAAGCAGAATTTGGGATATGAAATCCCCCGCTTCATCTTATTATCAAATGGGGTCAGGAGTAAACTAGTCTAGTAAAAACCTCAAGTTCTGTCTCATCATCCAGGCTCTGTATATAAAAAGAGTGAACTTTTTTTTCTTTTACCCAACATTTGCTTTGCTGACTACTCAGCATCTGCTCAGCACAGGTGATATTCTGGCAAAGGATAGGACAGTCCGTCAAACCGAGACTGCCTAGGGAAAGCGACCATATCGTATAGAGAAGATAGGTACGTTGCTCCTCTAGCTTGTCTTCCCCTTCACCCACGGATAGGGCTGGCAGCAGACCACGTCCCCCTGGAGGGAGACCGGAAGCAGAGGACAGAGCTGAGACCCCGGACAGATTGCCAAGTGACAATCTAGCCCAGTGGTTCCCAAACTTTTCAGTATCATGCCCCCTTTTTGATTCTTGAGAAATCCTTAGCCCTCCCCCCCCATAGCAGCAAAACTTACTGAGCAAAAAAAAAAAAAACCCCCCAAGGAAGTGACTGGGGCTGAAAAACAAAAATAGCAGCAAAACTTAGGGAAGGGGGATTAAGAGGGGAGGATTTGGGTCACCTCATGCCCCCCCTGGAATTTCAGCACGCCCCCCAATTTGGGAACCCATGATCTAGCCCAAACCGTTGCAAAGGAACGGAGTGGTTAATCGGGCTGGCATTGAAGCTCTGAACTAGAAATCCTTTCTATTTTTGTAATGCACTTTGCACAGGTTTGGGGGAGGGGGGACAAAATCCACATCCAATGTATTAGCAGTGACTTTCCCTTTCCGACTAGGATTTTACCCTGCAGGAGAGGAGAAGGAAGGAGGCAGAGTTAACGGCATGGATCAAATTCAAGCCCAAACCTAATTTTCATGCTCTACTTATTGTGGCGGATCAGAGGTCTTGCCTGAGATCCTTAGGAACGGGAAGAGAGGCAGTGAACATATTAAAGCCATTGCACATTTGCCTGGTCTAAATGTGAAGCAACGGGCTCTTTTTCGGCAGAAATTGGGTTATTGCTTCAGTATCTGACCATGAGAGACACGGAGGCTTTACCTGGGCCGCGGCTGGTGTTTTAGGGGCAGGAGTCACCTGCTACCCAGCAAATGAAATGAAGGGCTGGTTCTCCAGCGGCGTCAGCTGGTGTAGGCAATTATCAGAGCATGCCTAAAACATGACGGGCGAGATCCTCCAGCAGCATAGCTCCACCGGCCTGCCTAGCAATCCAGAGCTCGCAGGATCAGAGCCAGGGTGCTTTGGGCACGCTCTGATCATCAGTAGTAACTGTGCTTGAGGAAAAGAGAGCTAGAACCCCCCCATGCTCGCCCCTTCTCTCCACAGCTACCCACATGGCATCACGCAGCTGCCATAGGTTCGGTTTTGCCCTCCTGGGACATGGGTGTCAGGGGCTATACGTGGTCAAGGAAAGCCCATGTACTCCATGTGGGAGGGGGTTCTTTGCAACTCTTCCCTGCTTAATTACTGTGTGCTGACTGTCTGGCTGATTTCCCCTCCCCCACGAGAATACCAGGGGAGCATGCAGATCGATTCGGAGCCTTCGTACTGGTTGAAACGCTCTTCACCGCGATTCTCTGGTCCGGCAACATCCGTGGTCCGGCAGGGTTCTGCGCGGAAGCACTTCAAGATAAGCTGAAGGGTAATCGCCGGCGGGCTGGCGTCTATCTCCGGCAAAGGGCTCACCGCAGGACTTAGTGGGGCTCTCTGACAAGACCAGCATGCAACAGGTTGGAGCAGGACGAGCGACATCGTCGCCAGGCCGCACATGGAGGGCGCCGCAGAGCTGCGTCGTCCCACGAGATGAGACTTGCGACAGTACCACAACCACATACGTAGCACAACCTTGGAGGCAGGGCCTGCTGCTCTGGAGGGAAGGCTGTCCTGACTCATACGCAGAATGTGCAGCTGTGTAGGGCACCTGAAAATTTGGGGCACCGCTGGGTCTTAATGTCCACCCCCTGCCGCTCCTTTTGTACTGCGGCTGCTGCAGTCCAGCGATGTTTCTGTGAACTTAAACGTGAACTAGCCCTCGGGAAGGCCCTTTAGCAGAACATTGAGCCTGTAAGCAAGTCTTTCGAGTGGTAACGAAGGCAATCGCGGGTGTGTCCTGTCTGTTTCTGAATTTACTTTGTGTTAGTCTACAAGATCTTAGCTTAACATTTGCTTTCAAATCTTAGTGAGCTGCTGAAGATTATAAAATCACATCTTTAAAAATCATCTCCCTCCCCCCAGGCTGCCCTTAAGCATAGGGACCCCAGTTTAATAATACTGTGTAGGGCCTCAGAAAGCGTAAGGGCGGCCCTGTCTGGAGGTGCGATTGAAGCACATGTTAACATACCCAAGCGAGTGCTGAGTTAGACCCAGGCTAGCTGAGGTATGTCTACCTCCGCTGCAATCTCACACTCCCGCTGGACTGTTGACAGACCCCCTAAAACACCTGGCACCTTTCAATGTTTGCAATTGGGTAGCACAGAGCATGTGATTCTGTCTCCTGGGAAGGAGCAGTAGAAGGTCATCACATAGCAGCTTTGGGCAACTGCTTCCTAAGAGAGAGACCTCCCCCTCCCGCCCCCCTGTAAGAGGGAACGGTCTGTGAATGCAGAACCATCATGGACTATATACCTGAAGAAGCAATTTTCTGCTCAACAGATCCTAGAAGTCAAAATTTATCTCTATCAAGACCAAGGCCAATGCACTATTTAACTGGGCAGCCTCAGGGGAACGAAAGACCATAAAAACATAAGAATGGCCATACTAGGTCAGACCAATGTTCCATCTAGCCCAGTATCCTGTCTGCCCCCAGTGGCTAATCCCAGAGGGAGTGAATAGAACAAAAAATCATCACGTGATCCCTCCCCTGTCATCCATTTCTAGCTCCTGAGAAGCAGAGGCTAGGGACACCATTCCTGGCTAAATATTGATGGACCTAACCTCCATGAATTTCTCGAGTTCTTTATGGAACCCTGTTAAAGTTGTGGTCTTCACAACATCCAGTGGCAAGGAGTTCCACAGGTTGAAACTTCTCTATCTCAAAAATTAAATAAACAATAGGAATAGTGCCTGAGCTTCCAGTCTGAAGTTTGTCTTTCAGGGCAAAGGGGTTCACATGGTAAGTTCATTGGTGGAGGGCGCAAGCTCATGCCTAATAAAGTTCTCTCCACTGTCATTGAATTGACTCCTCATTCAGCGAGCCTCTTGCACGCCACTGGAGGCAAACTGAACGTTGTATGGGGGCGAGAGGAGAGCTGCCTTTTGTTTTGTGCCCTCCGGTGGGCATTCCAGGTGGTGAGCATTGCAGACGTTGTGTGGAATGGGGAAGAACTGCGTTGATAGGTGAAACATTTCTGTGGAAACCTTCCCGGAGTGCAGCTCAGGACAAAAGCCATGACGTTGAGCTGGGGTGAAGAAAGAGGGCCCCCTAGTTTGGATTCAAGAAACAGAATGTAACGCTGCTGGGTAGAACCAAACCAGGGACCTCAGGAGCTTAGTGCATGAATTTCTACCACAGGGCTGGGGAACCAAAGGCCCAGATACTGTCCCCCGCTTGCCTGAGTCTGACCCCTGGGGCTCAGAGCTCCCCCGCCCACAACGAGGAGCCCACGCTGGCACTGCAGTCCCCACTGTGCCCCGCCCGACTGATTTTTCTGTGGGTCAGTGGCCCCCGATCTAAAAGAGTTTCCCCACCCCTGCTCTGCT